>PTEX01000040.1:198289-265789 GCA_003342815.1 Eudromia elegans
ACTCCCCTCGGCGGCCGCCGCGGCCGGGGGCGGGGGTTGCGCGGCTCCCGCCGCCCGCGCGCACGGCCCCCGGGGCGCCTCTCGCCGCGGAAATGCCCGAGGAGGCCGACACCCAGAAACAGGGAAGAAGCGGGGAAAATGAACGTGGAAGGACGGCTTTCATGCCGGGCCGGGGCTGGCAGGGACGCGGGGACTGCGCGGCCTCGCGGCTGGGCGCGCGGCACGTGAGCAGGCCCCGCGCCGCGGCCTGGCCTGCGCGAAACGCGCCCGGGCCCACGCCGCGTGTTCCCCCGCTCCCGTGCTCGCAGCTACTCGAAAGCACCCCAAAATACCCAGCGCAAAGGGGAGCACAAAGGATTTGTGAAGGTAAAACTCTAGAGCACCAGCACCTGCCCAGCGGCGGCATTGGTGCTCGCGTGTGTGAGCAACACGGTCACTCATTGCGCGGGTTGACCCCAGCCAGCCCTGAGCACCGCTGCTGCTGCTGCCCCTGGCGTGGAGTATCTCGGGTGCCCACATGCACACCAGCATGCACGTGTTGGATGTCCGGCATCATGGATATGACCGTGGGCATCGTATCCAGCTCACGCCATCACAGCGTGCCCGCATCTAAACTGCAAATCCCATAAAATGTGTGAGCGCGGTGCTTACTGCAGTGTGTCTCATCACAGGGTACAATCAGACCCGAGAAAAGTAAAAAAAGAAGAAAAAAGTTACAAACAATCTGCCTCCTAACCTAAGAAAAGTGACAAATACTGATTTTGATACCATAAATGCCAAGGAATGTGCTCAGGTAGTACAAGTTCCCGCCTTGAAGGTTAGTGTTTCCTTTCTGATGGTTTGCATACCGTCTAGTACTGAGTTCAGTTCTAAGTAGGTACCATCTCCATGTGAGAAACCATACATTTTAGGGCTCATCTGATTCAGAATCGTCAATGGTTTTGCACCGTTGTATAGCTTTACTGTTGGTCACTAAAGATTGTAGCAAAGAAAGCATTTCTAGTTTCACCACATGGCTTTTTAAGGCAAATATAGTTTCCTCTGAAAAACATGATCATTTTTAAAGGACCTCAGTAGCCTAAGATGCTTTCTGGTACAACATAATCTTCCTTTAGACTTCTTTTTTGTGATAAAATATAAAAAGTATATATGCCCTGTGTAGAAGGCCTAAGTATAAAAATTCTATTTATGGAAAAAAACCCTATATATTTTATTGAACAGTAAAAGAGCAATACTGGTATCTAGACTTTTCATCTAAGAAAGCATTGCATAAAGTTCTGGTAGGTCCAGTATTCCTCTCCTTTCTTTGCTTCTGGGGACAGAGACAGAAGGTATAATGACTTACCTAAAACTCCCAAGTGACTCAGTAGCAGAAGTGACTCATAATCCTCAACTGACAAGCTTGTGTTTTTCCCTCTGAAGCTGGAAACAGCACAGAGGAGGAGCAGAAATTTAGCCAACCACACCCTCTCTTCACAGAATTTCATTGGATAATAAATGCCTATGCAAAGCGGATAAGGTTTGGCTTTTTTTCAGCTTTTTTTTTTTTTTTAACCCTTCAGCCTTATCAATGAAAGACACATCGTAAATTCGTGGTATGCAGTTTATCTACTTCAGAAGGGTGATGGGATGAGCTCCCCCAGCCAGCATTCAAGTGTATAGCTGCTGGGAGCCTACTTAGATTTTAAAACATTTCTAAAATAGTTTCTAAAACAACTAAATGGAAGGAAAAAAATCATCAGCTGATACTGTCATACTCCAGCTGATGCAGTGTGATGCAGTGCAGACCTAAGCAAAATCTATGAAAACAAGTTAAAAGAATTATATATATAGTGCAATTCACTCAAGTGACATACTGAATATATTGTGCAACTACAAACTAAGGATTGCAGTTATTATAACTTGATGGCTATGGATGGCTAGTGTTGATGAGGTACCACAGATAGGCAAAATTCCATGGATGGCTAGTGTTGATGAGGTACCACAGATAGGCAAAATTCCATGAAATAAGTCAGCAATAGAGCACTTTATTGATAGTACCAGTTCTAACCAGTTCTAACAAATACAGAGATGATGTGAAGCAAGCTAATTGTTTTATTCTTTTGCTTATGAAGAATTATCCTTCTAAAATGTTGTTATTGACATTTTCAGGAAATGGGCAGTTGAGACTCTGCAGCAGTTCAAGTAGGCTACAAATATGAGGTATGATGAATCTTGCTGTGACAACCTAGCTATGGGCTGTTGTGCATATATATTCTAATATATTCTTTCATTACCAGGTGATAAAATTCAGGCATGATCTCCTAGACTCTTCCAAGTTTCTTTTTTTTTCTTTTCTATTAAAATTCTTTGTAAAATAGATTCTAAAAGTGCATAAACTGGATGGTTGTATATCTTGGGATAAAATGGATTGTCACCATTTCCTGATCTGAACTCTTATATTAGTCCTAATATAAATATTACTTCCAGCCAAAAGAGAGTTGTCACTGAACTAGAAAAGTATTTTGGAAAGACACAAGTTGTTGATTAAAAGTAAATCCACAATATCCCAAAATAAACTGCTCCATCAGTTATTTATTTACATTATTAAAAACGAGCTATATTCCTGTCTTGAATTTTCCAAGTCAAACTTTTAGTCTTTGCATTGTTTTGGGTATCAGATGGTTGCTTGAGGAAGACGTTTTGCATAGCAATATTGCTCTTTTCAACATGCTTTGCAGAATTTATGCTCATTTTGTGTATGAATTCTTATTTCAATAAAAATATTGCTGCTTACACAGTGAAGTTTTCCAAAAGTATTTTTAATCCATCAGTTCAGGTGCAGCAACCCAAATATTCTCCCAGTCCTTATATTCTTTTTCCCTCCTCAAGAATGCTCTTAAACTGAGGTTGACTTCCTTCGGTCAGCAGAAAGTGGAAACATTTTACACCCTTCTCAACACACTACATAGCTTACATATTTCTGAGAGAAAGACAAAAAAAATATTAAAACTTTCTGTGATTGCCTGCTCATGCTTTTGTATCTGTGAGTTCAAGTCATCCTTTTGGTATGTCTAAGAATATGCTTTTCAATTTTATAACATGTATTTTTAACGTATGTTAAAATTTCATATCTCTTTTAAGGAATAGGATCAAGGCAGGAGCTCTACCCTAACTTTTAATAAGGTAGCAACACTGACATGGCAAAAAATGTTACAGATAAAAAGCATAAGCAAGAGAACTGGGGTTAAAAACAAATGATGAAGTATTATCAAATAATAGTATTAAAAGTGAAGCTTGCAAGTTGGTTTTTAGAGTGGAAGAAAGACTACACGCAATATGAGAAGTTCAGCAGTGAAAAATGCAGCGGCGGAATTTGCATGACAGTAGCACACTCGCATCAGAATATTTTTGGTTATTGATTTTCCCGGCCAATTTTTGTATTAGCCTTTTCCCGAACATCTCATTTAAAACCCACGGAAACTGCCAGGTGCCAGAACAGAGCTGGATGCGTCTGTGGTGTAGATTAGGGCTTTCACTTCATAAAGCACAAGAACTGACGTGTTGTGGGATTGACAATGCCTTAGACACCAGCTGGTGCTATCCGGGCAACCAATCCCTCTTAGTCCCAGGAAATCCACCTCCAAAGAGCATCAAAATATGAGACAAATAAAACAGTAGGATGCCTAAATTAAAAACACACAAATTTAACTCATTTCATAAGCAGAAAACAGTGTTTCCTACTGCTATATCACAGGTAACTTTGTGGATTGCCCAAAGCAAGTAGAAGAATTTATGCTGTAAATGATTACAGGTTTTATGTTTTCCTGCCACAGGGTGCAGTCAACAGTGGGGAGAAAGAGAATTTAGGTTTACTGGCTACTTTGTGCTGGCTTACACTAGCAGCAGAGAATTAAACTCCATGTAAGCATCAATTTAAAAAAGAAAAAGGTATTTTTTCTATTTCCTTCTTTGTTTGTTTATAATGTTATTTTCAAAGAAATATGTTATGTTTCAAAGAAATATTTCTGAGACCTTTTGCTTTCTAACACTACCAGCAAAGATTTCATTAAAATTGTTAAATTATAATATAAAGCAAAATAAAATATTCAGAGATGAATTATCTCTGATGCAGCTCCAATGAAGTCAAAAGGGCTGCCTGAAAGAAAAATTCAGCTCAACGAGCTTTATCCTACTTATGGCAAAACACATCATATGGCCTGGTTTATGGTAGTTTCAGCTATTCCTTAGCAAGCTCAATCACGTAGTTCACTCAAGCAGGTAACACATCTCACGTGAAAAAGTAACAGATCGTATATTGGGGCATGCAAACTGGCATTTCATCACAACGGAATGTCAACTGGTAATTCATTATATTCCTACAAATAAGTCAGAAGAATTATTCAATATTCAAACACAACTAAGTTTTCTGGATTGCAACAGTTTCTTTGCATATATTTGGTAACGTGGATTTCCACATTGCAATGTAACTTTAATAGTAAATTCATTTCAGACTTCATGAACCAACTCACAAGTCAACAAAAATTAATGTTTCAAACACTCCAAAGGATGTAGCAACTGTTTTAACGCATTCAAGATTATTTGGAGTATGTCTTGACACTAGAGAACATGTCAGCAAAGTCGAGCAGACGAGTAACAGCATCTTTCTAATCAATGGGACTGGAGATTTAAGGCAATATTGGTAAAAAAATGTGCAGTTAACTGGATACAAATATGTAACATGACCTATACAGATATTTAGTAAATCTGGAACAACTTCTTAATTTGGCTAAACCTTTTAGTTATAATAATCCTAGAAGTTGTATTGTAAGTAAGTGAAAACTAAGAAATATTTCTGTTGCTTTTCAAGTTAACAGGGCTCTTTTTGCTTCTGCAGCAGTACCTAGATCAAGTATTACTCTACATTAGTATTTTCTACACGTTCTTAACAACTATGAGTATCCATGAAATTTATATTACTATTTCTCAGCAATATCAAACTAACTAGCAATATCAAATGAATTTTGTAAAATACCATATTTAGAATTCCAGAAAAAATAAAAATATTTCCATGTTTTCAAATATTTCCAAAGGAAACCTAGTTACTGCTTCCCAGAATTTTTAAATGAAAAATACTAAAGCAAATCTGTTCTACAGATTGAATAAATAAGGCAGTGGAATAAGACTGTGTACTATATTGTTGCATGCCATCATGGTATCACAAGCAAGAGCAGGAATCCATAAAAAAAATTAGTTAATTTTGTGTGTGTTATCTTTACTGTGAATTCACAATACACAGTACAATCACTCCTTTTGAGGGGTTATAGAATATACTCTGAATGGGTATTAAAATATTGGGCATTCTGCATTATAGTTTCATAATACAGAATGCTCTTAGTTATATATTGCGTATTATTCCTAATACATATTCACAGCATATCTTGCAACAGCTCCTTTGGCACCACTAGCTTGTATGCTGTGAATGTGTATTAACAGCAGAATGCATTTGCATATTATGAGTCCATAATGCTGAATGCAGAGTAAAAGCTCTGATAAAAAGTAGTCGCTATACATAAAAACAGAAGTCTTTCACTCATCTTCTCACTTACACCTTTGCTGCCTTGCACAGCCATTTCCCACCACACCTGTACAATTCATAAAGAAAAGAAATTATGGTACTGCAGCAATTCTATTGCTGTTTTCTTACAGTATTTCATGAGGTCATTTTTTTTCTCTGTTTGTTCTAGATGATATTTATAATTAAGATTAATTTTAATTAACTAAATATTTGTTCCTGATTTTTCATTTTGACACCCATATAAATGCCTGGGTAAAAATACCATATCTAGAATTCCACAAAATAAAAATATTGCTAAATACAAAGAAAATGTAGTCAATCCATGTTAAAAATATTAAAATGAAAAATGCAAAAGTAAGCCTGTTTTACAAATCTAATGAATAGGGATTAGAACAGTAATGTTTATTTTGATAGCACATGTAAAACAGAGTTTATCAGAACAATTCTTAAAAACAAAGAAAAAGAAAAGCAAACATAGAAAAATGAACCTCAGTCAGCTGTAAAAGTATTTTTTTAAATTAACTTGTGGGTTTTTTTTGTTTTGCTTTGTTTTCGTTATGCTATTGATTGTTTTCCAGACAGGAACATGTTATCACAGTCAGCTATCTTGATGGAACAAAATCATTCTTTTGCATTACAAAATCACATGATGGCAAAATTTCACTTGGATCAACAAACGCTTATTATTATATACTGACAGATGAGCCTTTTATCAACCCATGTGAATAAAGATGGAAAAAGGCACCATTACTTATCTAAAACAGGGAATTAAAGAAGAGTCATCTTCTGCCTCTATTTCTTTCTTAGGTAAATAAAAGTAAGGCAAATCTTGGATCCAAGTCTAATATAATTCTGTGTCTGTGCTCAGTATAGGAAGATTTTGCAAAAGCAAAGCTAGAGAAGACCTGGCTTTTTCCTCTTTCCCTATCCTACGGACTAGCTGCAATAACTAAAAGGACACAAGAGGAAATTATCTACATCCTTTCACGTCGTGATCACGCTGCCAGCCAATAGTTTTAAAATACATTCAGCTGTATTACTTTAATAAGCAGTCATGAAAAGTATATTTCAGGTATTATGTCAGAGACAGTAGTTGCACAATATGTCCATATAGCCATTTGGGAAGCTATTAGCAAATATAAGCTACTAGTCATACAGTAGCAAAATGTTTGTGCACATGTAGATGCATTTAATAACATCTCAGCTAAAAAAACTAAAATGTCAGAAGACACAACCAGGGTTCAAAGAATTCCCCTCCAGAGCTGGCACTTCGGGATCCCAAAGGATGTAATACTGCCCACTGAATGATTCCATTACAGGCTGTCACATAGCTATTTATGAAAGTTAGAGAGAGAGAATATGTAAAATCATTTGACTTTAAATGTTTTCCCTTTAAAATAAATGGTTACATTATAGTTTAGAGAGGAAGGCTATTATATGGTACAAATTTCTTCATTTCTCTTTGCCTTTTTCGGGGTTTATTTCAACTGTTGTAAAGTATTAATGAAAATGCTGTAAAAGTCATAATGTTAAAGTATAATTTTATTTAATATTGTTTTACATTATAAGAGCTATAAACAGGCTCATGTAAACTTACACAAGCAGTTATTCTGAGATCTGAGCTATTTTTTTTCTTTTATGGCTATAAAACAGTATATATGCAATTATTTTATAATTCTAATGTACTAGCTGCTCTCTCTCAGATCTTCTTTCTGGTTTAAATACTAGTGGTTTGCATATTACCTTGATCATCAATGATCAACAAAAACGAAATACTTTTTTAAGTATTACAGTTTGGGAATCTGGCAAAATAAAGTGAAGGTTTTGAGAAGTACATAATAGAATTCTGTACATATATATAAATATTTACCTATCTAGATACGCATAATCAGTTATACTCAGAATATAAAGGATAAGTTACAGTAGACAATGAGATTAGACATCTGTCCTCATTTGTGAAAGTGGATGCGTAGAGCTCATGAATGGCAAAAGATATACTACAAAGCATTTAATCCTATCAATATTTATTAAAAGAGATAAAGTAACAGTAAAACAAACCTATACTACTCTAAAAGTACATATCTAAAGTTCCTCTTTGTGCAATAGTTAATGCAGTTCTGCAATTTACTTTATCCCTGGAGTAGGTTTAAAAAACTCTAATTTTACTAATGTACTAAAAGAAACACAATTGTTGCTTAGTTTTATTAAGCATGACAGGTGACTGTTCCAAAGATAAATGCTAAAACTACTGTAACTTGTGAAAATTGCATGTTCAGGCTGAAGTGGCAAAAACGTGGCAGCCACGGGATGGAACTGGGCCTTCTCACTTTACTAAGACATAAGTTAATTTTTAAAGTACATTAATTTATGACTAGCTTGTTACTGCTCAAATCTTCCATTTTGGGTTTTGATTGCCTTTAGAACATTCTGGCTATTTATTAATCCTAAGCCAACCTCATAAAATATCGCTGTCAGAAGGAATCAGCTTTCTGTGTACCAAGGGCAATTTAGGGATTGATAATATAAATGGGTCAGTTAAAGGGAAGACGGCTCCCTTACGACTGCTCAAGTTGTGCTACTGACATCCTGTGCAAAATCAGGAGAGAAAAACTTGCTCAGTTTATGATGTCTCACTTGCCTTTCCCAAACAGGCTACGCCTCCGATCACTTAGCAAACTCCAACCATTTTTATTGCCGATTGTTAACAAGCATAAAGCTGTACCAAGTCAGGACTATGTTTAGATTAGCACTGCCTGTATTGTAGCATCACAAATCTGAAGCTCTTGAACTAGGACTGAGAGGATCCTACCATAAAATATTTTCATTACCCTTCAACTTTATGATTCAAAACACAAACACACACACTTTGTTCTGCCAAGCAGAGGTGGTTTGCTTGTATTCTGCTTTGTGATAGCCCACATAGTTGAGTTTTAGTACACGGAGAGAGGCAAGCAGTAAAAACTTTAATTTCTATTACGGTTTATGACCAGTGGTAAGGTGTATACAGTAGACATTTATGGACAGCTATTGGACAGAATGCTTACAGCCCCTAGAATAAGGACATATTTGGGATATTTTCTTCAAAGTGGCTTATCAACATGGCAGTTGAAACATAATTTTAAATTTCAAAAATGGCAGTAATCTTTTTAGCAGCTCCTTCACAGAACTGTAAAAACAATATAGTGAGATTTCCTGTAACAAGCCTTTACCTCTATTTTGGGATACAAAACTCTTTCTGAGGAGTTCCAGGTTTGAAGTAAAAATATAGGCAGTAGGTAGAATCATAGAAGCGCCTGTCAAATGATCTAAAATTTTCCTTGACATTATTACAAAAATAATATACACATTTTCATTTTTAGTGTAAATAAAAGTGTAAATTAAGTCAAAATTAAATGTGTATGAGCCTGTTAGCCTTCCCTGCTAATGTCTCATATTTCTGCTCTCTGCATCTTTAATAAATTTAATCTTTACAGTTTACATTGCTCTCCACCTCTCCTGTAGAGCTGGGTCATCATTCTCATGACCCACCAAAATTCACATATGACTCTCTAGTGTATCTTAAACTTATTAACCCAGTTTGATTAGGAGATGGTGTTCACAGCGGAGGAATATAGGAGGCAGTTTATGGTAGCGGGTGATTAAATGCTGAAGTGGAGCTGAGGCATTTGCTAATGACAGGAACCATGTATTGCTAGAATATTCCAGTCCCGTGGAAATGTTTCACATCAGCCAATAAGGGAAGCACATTTAAAACACCACACTAAAATGACAGACTTTTCAGGTATGTAGATATTTGAAATCTCTTTTAAAGTTCTTGCATGTAACTGCAGCTTGAGAGGAATATGTTCATCTGCCTAAGAGCAGGGCAAAACACAAATAATTGCATGAGGGTGTTGCCTGTGTGGGAACAGCCATGTCACTTTTGCACCTCCAGAAATATACATGAGGTAAGGAATGAAAGTGGAGTGGAGTCCTAAGGAAGAGGCCACTACGGGATTAGGAGAAGGGAGGTTCTGGTGGAAAATCTGCCTAACAGCTTGGAGATGAGGCTGGATCTGAGAGGGTGTTTTGGTTTGTTTTTTACTTATGCTGTGAGCTGCAAGTAAAAGGCCAGTGCAGGGATAGTACTCCTGTCTAGGGATAGTAAAGATAGTAGAGTAGGGATAGTAGAGTATATTTGTTTGAATATCAAGAGTCTTAAATCATTCAGAGATCCTATACAATAAGCTTCTATGCACAAAATAATTTTTTCCTTTATCATTTGTTTTGTTTTGTTGTTTAAAGCAGGTTCCTCTTGTTAAAACTGGATAACATATTCCACAGCAGAACTACTAAACTCAAGAATATTAGACTATAACCTAGTGCAATCCAAAGTGTTAGTAACTAATTTGTACACTCCTAGTGACATTTCTGATCCAGTTTCTTCTTTGTTCTATTCCCTGAACTCATACACATCAATCTGAAGTGGCATAAAATTAAAACATCTTTTCATTTTACAGAATTGAAAAAGAAAGGTGGAAGGAAAATGCTGCAGAGTCAGGCAGGCCTGGAGAGTTGGCTCAAGCAGAAGACACAGGAAGCAGTTAACAGTACTGTCAGCGGCAAGCTGGAATTTCCCTAACAGTTAGCCAAGAAAAAAAATATAGAGAGGACCTGTCCTTGTTATTGACCATTATGGAGAAAAAGAAAAGCCTTCATTCATCTCAACAGCTTTCTAATTCAGTTTTCTTACTTCTCATTTTACACCCACTAGCAATGATTTACAGAGATAAAAGGACAGTGGTAGGAAGGGGAAATTCTCATAATCAACTATAAGATCTAAGATCTCATAAGATCACCGAGTCACATCTAAGAGGCTTTTTTTAACAGCATGTTAGCAAAGATTGGAGAAGGACTACTACAACACAGTAAAATATATGAGAACTTTTATTTATGTTTGCTAGAGGTATAATTTCTGCTCCATGTGTAATATTAAAAGGAAGAGGAGAAACAGGCAAGAACACAGAGAAATGCAGCACAGCACGTGGACACTGATTTTCACTTAAGTTTACTTATGTATTGCTCTATAATTCCTATGTGGTGAGAGGGTTGAGCCAAAGAACAGCCATGCAGAATCACTTTGGAGACACTCCTAAAGCAGGCTCTGTCATAGAGGGTGGCCAACACTAGGAATTTTAGACTCAATATGGTCTCCGTGCATTCAAATTCTGAGCCTCAGCAGCATTTTTTATCACTTTTTTTTTTTCTGTGTTGCCTTTTTTTTTTCCCCTCCTTAGTTGCAGGAAACCTCAGTTCTCTTCTAAAATCTATCACAAATTTTCACTGTATCTGCAAGCAAAACACTTAATCTTTGCATGTTTTCTTTCTCTTTTCCGAGAAATAACATTGACAGTATTGGCTTCTGAGGCAGGCTATATCCATACTCCTTTACCTGGGATCCTTGGGTGGAAGATACTAGTGAATTCCAAACCATCATTATTGGCTAAAAAGCCCAACATTAGATTTTGGGGAAATCAGCAAATACACCCGTCAATCACTTTCAATAGGATCATGTCAGGAAGATCCATTAGGAGGCACCTTTACCAGATTTTCAGTTCTGTTTGACTCTCAGTGTTAAAATGTGGCCTGTCTAACCTGTGGTATTATTGACAGAGATCCCATTACCCACTTTCACTTTCCTAGGTGAGTCAGGAAGGATGTGATGACAAAATAAGAGCTACCACTGAGATAGCAGGATAGTTATCTCTGCAAGCACACCGGGCCACGCTATCTGAACAATCCCACAACACTATTTAGAAGTCAACTGGCTTCTTGTTAAAGACATAACAAATCAGTTTGTTCATTCTTGGGACAGTCATGCCATTTCACTGAAGTACAACTGAGTTCCTTTTAAAAATCATAACAATACCGTTGAGCCTCCTGAAATGAATACCTCTTGAAGCAATAAATCTGTTAAAGGAAAAATGGTTTCTGGGCACCAAGGCTATGTGTTTAAGGATTTGAACTTTCTTAATGCCTAAAATCTGGGGGAAAAAAAGTCCAAAAAGGACATCCAATTAGAAAGATATTGACTCATCTTGACAAAAAGAAGGGGGGGAAGAAGGGAGGAAGGAGGGAAGAGATCAAGGCTCACAACAAAAGACCTATTCATTTATAACAGCTCGCCTGTGGAACCATTCCAGCATGCTTAAAAATACTTTATCCATTAGCTGGGAACTATTTTCTAAACGACAACTTGCTGCCCAGATTTGACCACAACCAGCTCACTTTTCATACCGAACAGCGAGGTCCGTGTTGTCAGAAGCAGCCGACTGCCTCTTCTGGACGCTGCGCCGGAGAGAGGGAATGTAAAGCAGAGGTGCCCTGTGCCTAACAAAAATGCCTGACCTCCAACACACACTGAGGGAAAATACAATACTGCTCAGTTCCTCCCAGGCTATTTTAGGAATATAGGACAAATGAACACAATATTTAACTGGAGTTTTCCTCACATGAAAAACAGGGAGATCATTTTAAGTCAATGAAGTTATTAAAAATACGGTCCCTTAATGACCCAATGCATGAGCTCAACAATTTTGATGAAATTTTATATTAGACTCCCCATCTTAATCTCTGATCACACGCCTCAATAAAAATCATCCCTCTATCATCAACCCTGTATCACTAATTTTCTTGCCTATTAGTCAACATTATACAGATAAACATTTTTAATTACAATACTATATACTTATTTAATAGTGCAATTTTTTAAATCAGTTTTTTTACTCTTTTATGAACAACACTTCTTTCTCAGCTATAAAGTGATATAGCTGGAACTATAAATATTTCATGCTAGGGTCTGTGGATAAAAGCATTTCTTTATCTGAAATGTGACTGTTGCTATAAAGTTGGCACCTTTTAAAAAAGTTACCTTTTCCCAGGATTTTTGTTGCCTATGCTTTCAGTGCTTAGACTGAGGGAAAAGAATCTCTAGTTTAATGTGTGTTTATATCTCTTGACATATACATTGCATCCTTATGTTAGTGAATGTTAGTTTGAACTGAGGCTCCTGAGGAGAGTGTGGGGAGAATATCGTGCAGTTGATCTTCTCATCAAAGTACCAGCTACTCTAAACATGTTTCAGAGAGCTACGGCATGAAGTGCACTATTTTACAATATATGTTATCTGGTTCACCTTCTTACAAGGAACATTTCTGTAACCTTTTCTCATGTGGGTATTCCTAATAACACCAACTCTATGTAAATGCAGAAAGACTACACTTGTACCTACACTGTCTGTTCAAAGTAAAAAGTCAGTTTGCTCAGTGAGCTAAGCTCGAAGTAATTTATATTTGAGCATTAGATTTTAACAACTGTTGTAGGATGCAACCAGGTTTCTACGAATACCTCCCTTCTCTCAGTCTAGTTGATTATTTTCAAAGTAAAAGATGAGGAAGCAGTGATGAGAGTGAACACTGTAAATAAATATTCAGGTGCCCAGTTGCAAACATACATGGTTACAATGTGTATAACTCATAAAAGACACCATAGCTGTTCTTTCATGAGACATGAGAATTATTAACCTAGGTTTGCAGGTACATTGCCATGTTTATAAATAATACAATACAGACTCTAAAATATAATCTCCTTTTATGAATACTGACATATTGCAACCCAGCTCTGCAGAACATCGAAGAAAAATGGCAGGGCAAGGACAAGCATTTGTTTACCTCTCACCTCCAACAAAATATAATTTTACTTTGGCTGACCTTTAAATAGATGCAATAATTATGCAATAAAGTAAACTAAAAGCCAAACACAGAGAGACAGTAGGTCATACATAGTCCAGAGCGTAATGAAAACAAGTCCTGGTTATCACTTTTATCACTTGAGAGATGCTGTCTAAGCTCTATGCGCAAATCTGGTCTTGTAAATGTTTTTAATTTAATGGGGAAATGTATCCAGATTTTAATAGTTCATTTCATTTCTAAACTGGATCAGAGAGCCAGATGACCTCAACTCAATACCAAGAATGAAAAGAATTCCTCAATTCTAATCCTTACCGCAGCATCATTTCAGATGCTTTCCTGTCACTGCCTGGCTTCTGTTGTCTTAGAATCTTTTATTTAAGGGCAGTGTTTATCTTCTGGATATCTTAGGAACGTTGAGAAGATTAATTCATTTGTGTACCATGTGAAATATGAGATGTGCTGGGAAGCAGATCTGATTCTTGGAAGTGCAAAGGGCAGTTGAGGTGCTGTTAGGAAGCTGTGCAGGAGCAAGTGCATGGTGACTTCTGTTGACTTTAAGCTCCTTGTTCTGTTGCTTCTTAGGGAGCACAGCAGCACAGAAAATCAAGGTTCTCAGGGACTGTCTGCTCTCTGGAAGCCACAGTGGAAAATGCCCTGTGGTCTCCAGCCCAAAGCGGGGCAGCCAGCTTCCATGGCCTTACGGGAAGCTGCGTGTTGAGCCTTGCATAAATTTTTCTCTAATTTATGCCTCAGCTTCTCTGCCAAAAGAAACAGAGCTTTCAGTTCAGACCGAGGCAAAACAGAGAGTGATCAACTTGGCCGCATAGATAAAACCTATGTGTCATGTACCACTTGATTATTAAATCCTAATCTGTGTGGCTACTGCAATCCTTAAAATGGAGCAAGGCTTAGAGATGCTCTGTCTCCACAAATCCAAGCGGGTTGAGCAAGAGCTTAGCATAACAAAAGCTAATTATTATTAGCACTATAATGCTTCTACAATGCACCCCTCAAAAATAAAATGCTGCTATTCTTCATAGCTACAGTCACAATGTCCTGTGCTCCATCAGTAGGATGAAAATAGAGGTATTTTTGAATATCTTAATAAATTAAACTGGTCGACCAAGAAAAATACAGCCAATACTACATGAAGTAGAATAAGGCAATTATTAATTCTCTTTCCAAGGATAAATAAGGAAGAGGAATAGTTGCTTAATGGAACATAAAAAAAAAAATAAGCAGAGAACACAATAAAACACTCATCTCCATACCAGGTAAAATGATTTTCCAACGAGCTCATAATCCTGTCTTTGACATTAACCAACAACAGATGCCTGTGGAAGAACAATTATATTTCCTGGGTCTACTCTTCCAGGCCACTGAGATTTGCAATTCAAGAACTACCCAAATTAAGTAATTCTTCCTATTCAATAAGATTCCATTCCTTTCTGAGTGTTTCATGCGTTTTTTTTCCAGTTATTTTTTCAAGCCTATATATGCATATGCCCTGTAGTAACTTATTTATAGATTGCATAAGGAAATAAATCTTTTCTGTTTTGAAATTGCCATATTTTAATTTCAATTAATATAGTCACTTTTCTCAACAAAAGACAGTGCACAGTCACTCCATATTTAACTCTTCTATAATCTTGGCAAATTTAGAAACCACTGTAAAACTCAACTTCAGTTGTTTCTTTTGCTAGGCTGAAAACTCTCACAGTGCTTAGTCAAGGATTATATTGATACTATTTCATAACTTTGACCATACTTTGTTGTCTTCTCTGTATCTTTTTGACTTGGGGAGGAAAGGCAAAGTCGACTTAAAGTCTATACAGTGTTTAAGATATAGGCACACTGAAACTGTATTGCTAGAGTTGGCAGTTTCCTAAGATTGTTTAGGAAATTATACTTATCTACTATATACAACGTGAAGATCTCATTCCTGAATGATAGATTGCATATGTTAGGTTTTACATATAATTATAGCTGAGGTTACTGTTCCCTGTGGAACACTTAACATTTATTTACTTTTTTTTTTGTATTTTTTTTATTAGTAAGCTTTGTTCATAAAATATTATTTGATTTTTTAATTAAAAAGTATTTTATTCTGCAGTTGTTCTCAGTCAGTCCTTATCCTTCTTGTCTTGCATAATTTCATAATATTGACAGGCATCACCATCTCGCCCTTAACACACCTTTCAATCTCATTTTTCACTATGTTGAAAAGCACAGATCTAGCACACATTATTGTAGGACTCTACTAGTAGCCTCTCTCAATTAAGAAAATTGACTATGTAATCTTATCATTTCTTCTCTTCATTTTGAGCAATTATTCATCTACTCAGAGACCTTGTCTCTTACTCAATGGCAGCTTAGTCTGTCTTTGAGGACCCTGGTAAGGACTAATGTAAAAAAACTTTGGGAATTTCCAGAAAACCTTGTCAGATTAATTACTCTGTCCTTATGCCTGCTGACTTCAGCTTCATCAGCAACTTGGTAAGATGTGACTTGTCTTAAAAACAAAACAAAACAAACACTGCTTCTCTCTTCTCATTGTATCACATTCATTTTTGTGTCTATTCTGTTTTATAATCTACTCTTATTTGCCCAGTTCAAATAGGAACAAGTCAATTCCTTGGTCTCTTAGAATAATTTCTTGAAAGATCAGCCTCAGTTTCATACTTTCTCTTCCTCAGATACCAAAGCAGTTTAAAGCCAGAGCTTACATGTAATAAATTGGTTAGATACCTCATACTACTTTAATGGCTCTAAAATTATTTCATACACGCCTTTTGATTTTTTGCTCATCATTTTGTATCTTCTTTCCATTAACTCTTTTGTCAAACCTTCAGTTTGAAACATTTTGCTCTGTTGTAAGAACCCCTTGGAAAAGATTCCGACATGGGACCAAAGTTTCCCCACGGCAAACAGTGATACAAAAAATGTTTGTAGTTTCAGCTATAACTTTATCTTCTCTAAGTCTTTTTTGTCTACCTTGATTATCTAATGTCTCCATAAACTTTCTTGTTTTTGATAAATTTGAAAATACTTTTATGCTTTTATGCCCTTTTTTTGAGTTAATTCATGTTTTTCCATTTTGATGGTCCATTTTCTTTTTTCAAATTTAATGGAATTATTTGCTTTGTTGTTCAGGCATCAGTTTTCAAATTAGATACATTATGGCTACTCACTCATTCCAAGCTTCCTGTATGAATTGCAAAACAAATTTAAAACACTAAAGCCTGCTAGAGCCATGCTTGCAATAGCTTTTACATTAATACCTTTTATTTTAATGTAGGAAAAAAAGAAATGAATGATGTTCCTGGAAGTGGACACTCTTCCTCTAAATAAATGGTAGTAGCTAATGGTACAAGGCCATGAAGACAGCATTCTGGAATTTGAAGTGTTTCTCGGTCATGCCAGCTCTTGGGAATGAGAGAAAAGCCAAAAGTAAGCACGACCCAATGCACCTGACCTGAGCAGCTAGACCAATTCCTGGGTACCGTTGAGCCAAGGACCATTTTCAGCATCAGTTTTCAGATTATGGGCAACTCTATGGTTGCCCGCAGAACAAGCACTGGAATATTGCCTCACATGACAACACATTCACCTCTCTTCTTACCAAAGGCTGCATTTCTTGAAAACTTCCTCGTGGTAGTATAACCTTGGTGTAGTATAATGACACAGAGAGGACACTGTGGTTCTGAACAGCAGTGACAGGGAGAGATCTTGCATAGCGCTGCTTGCTGAGAGGATGGGATATTCACAGTGCAGGACAGACAGGTAGTAATAAGAAGTTAAAAGTGGCATGTTAGGACTGCATGGGCCTCTCCATAAGTGCCTGACCAAAGACCTGCTGCAGCCTGGTTGTCAAGAGGGATCTCCAACCTAGAACAGTATGGATCCTGTCTTTGAGCCTCACAGACATGGCCTTAGCCTACTTGGAAAAAAAAAAAGTAAAAAACAAGATATAAGACAGGTGACAACAGTCAACACTAAATATAAACAGAAAATTTGAAATTGAAAAAAATAGCATTACATGCGACAGTCAGATTGAGACTGATTTTTATGCAGAATGAATGAAAGAAAAGTAAGGAGTACCACAGTTGGCTCAGTAACTGACACAGTGAGATCGTCTATTCCCTTAATGGATAATACAGAATTTGAACAGACATTTGGATAATGTGGTAGCTTTCAACAGTCTCTGCTAGAAAGTCACCTCATGTTTAGGAGGACTGCCAAGCGTAGGTCAGAATTTAGTCAATCATTTAGAGTGTGTTTAATGTTTGGCTTAGAAATTGAAGGATGGCAACTAGACCTGCAGCACTAGGCTCTCAATGGTTTAGTGTTGTTACTGTTACCTGGTGCATTTGTAATCTCAATCAGCTGTTAATGCTTTTCTTGTAAGATTACGACATAATTTCAAGTAGCTCAGATTAAAAAGTGTGAATATCACTTAAAACTCATTTTGTTTCATGTACTTCTCATCATTCTCTGTAAGCAGCAGATGATGGTCTGCAGAAAAATAAGAGCAGAGAAACAAACAATAATAACAAGCACTAATCAGTGTAATAAGCTTTTGAGTTGTACTTACATTGAAAGGTAATCACACAGCCCTGAATAAGTAGCAATTCATATAGACTTCATAGTTACCAAAGAATAAAGAATTTGATTTCTTAAAGGACATTAGTAACAAAATATGAAGAAAACACAGTTTTATAGTTCTATTGCTGGCTTTCAGAAGATTGCATTTTCTCAGTTATGGCATAAATTTCTAGTAAACTTATACAAATCTTGTATCAGTTCTATATTAACACCATGCTTGATCTGCTCTGTTGTGATATTGCAGCAGATGGGTGTCCCCTTGTTCAGCCTTGAGTACTGCTAGGCACCCCTGAAAGCAGTCAGATAGGTACCTAAGTAACTCAGCTGGTAGCAACTTCTTGCAAAAAGATGCCATGGTTAGATGGCAGATAAAGGTATGGTTTCACAGCAACAGGTCAAACAACAGTAAAGTAAGGATTTCCAACCCCTGTCTCTTCTGTTTCAGAAGCAGTGGGAACACATCGCAAGGACCAGAGCACTGTTATTGCAGTGACTTCCATATGAAGAACCTGTGATCTGAGAGGGCTTTCAACTCACCTGCTTAGAGCCCAAGTTAGTCATCTGGATCTGTGGATCTACCCATTAGCCTTTCTTCCTCACAATTTTTTACAGTAATTATATCTTTTTCATCATTCTATGCATAAACTGATTTCCAGTATACATAAAGTAATTTGAGATCCTTGATGGAAAGGTATTGTTGAGTACTTTATTTCTGTAACAAATGCAAGACAGAAGGTATTCTTCTGAACACTGTAAAAACTTCTTCATTTTATTGAGAAAGCTGAATAAAACAAAACATGAAGAGTAGAAAACTAGGCACTAATTTCAAATATGCATAAATACTATTTTTCATGTGACCAATGTAGAAATAAAATCCATCTCTAGAAATAAAATCCATCTCTATATCCTACTTTATGTTTTATATACATATATGCAAAAAGGTACACATTATATGCATGCATATGCATGAATCATGTCCTAAACACTTGAAAGATTATCTGCTTGAAGAAGTATTGTATTTGAAATATTGTACTAAATGCATACATTCTAACTATTTTAACTATTTGGTTAAAATTACAAATATACATGTATTTGGGGTTTAACTTAAAATAATTATGAATGGATGAAAGAGAAATATACACAGCAAATTTATATCTTTATCATGTTCTTTACATTACATATCATGAGAACATATCATGTTCTTTACATTATCTTTACATTCATAAATATGGTAATCAAGAAATGAGAACTTCAAAATAAATGATATCTTAGCACATGAAAAAGTAGTATAGCTGTTCTTCATTATAATAATGAGATTCTTTATATACACAAATATGATCTTTAAAATGGCCTCTATCAGCTTTTGAAAAGGGGCAACTTGCTAAAGCCAAGTGAACTGCGGCACAATATCCAAATGCAGAAAAAGACAATCACATTTTCAACATTTCTACAGCTGATGGCACTGAAATGTCAGCAAAGCTCAAAGCAAAAGTACACAATAAATTTGATATTACACCACATGTTTGATTAAGCCCAAGGGTGAAATTGTAACCTGCAATTTTATTCTGAGTCAGTAGATTTCTGACACATTTTGATTTCTAACAAAGGGAAATTCAGTCTTAAGGCTTCATAGATTTCAGCAGCACTGTCACTGTTTTATACAGACTCTCCTTGAAATTGGTCTTACAAGCCCAGTGGACACAAATACGTTAATAAATTTTATTAATTTAAAAAGTTCTCAAAGAATTGTGTCAAAAAGCAAGGTTCTGACTGTACTCAAAACACAGGCTATTAATTAAGGGAAGAAATGGTGGTAAAAATACTGGAATTCTCATTAACATTTATGGTTACTTTTTTCTACTTCAAGTTTTAAATACAGTAAAAATACTTTTATGCATGTCACGGAAGTTGCTCATGTTTAAAATGCAAAAGCATTGTCTACTAAATCTAAGGAGTTTCTGACCATATTTATTTCTAAAAATCCATTTATGCTCCTAATAAATATAGAATATTTCTAATAATAGTTTTAAAAAGAACCAAGTCTTCCTCGCAATGAAGACACAGTGAAGCCACATCAGTTACTATGACAGGCGCCTGAGAAGAAACGAGTACAGATGAAAGAAACACAAACAGTGAAATATGCTCAGGTTTATGACCACTGACGATGGTAATTAACCAGCATATGCTCTTTTTTTTCCTTTTTAAGAAATAGCCAGTTCCAAAATCACACATTGTTTGTGTTATTTCCTGATTTTCATCGCAGTGCTGGTTCAGTCAGAAGTGATGCTGTCAAAGCAGCAGTCAAAGACTGAAGTAATTGGAACTGCTAGGTGAAAAGACAAGCTCCATATAGGAATTTCCTGCCATTCCAGGAGCTGTGACAGAAAAGCTCTGAGAAATGCTGGTAGAGATTTATGATGATGAATAGCTGCTACAGTTAGTGAGGAATCTTGGAAGTTCGTTTTGTTTTATTTGCTGAGATATTAGCAAAGAAGGCTTGAAGCTAGTGACTTGTAAAATGGGAGTCCAGCATGACCTCTGACAGTCGGGGCTGCTGTGGATGTTACGCTTCTATTTATCAGTAAATATTGTCAGATCCTTTGTCTCATTGCTCAAAATAAAAGCCCAACCTTTGTTCCACTGTTTGTCATTATTTATATACTGCAAGGTCAGTTCCTTCATTCTGAGCCCTCCTAATTTTCTTGACATTATTTCTTGGGGTTGTCTTTTCTACCATTCTTGATAATTATCCCTATATTCCATTCTGCAGTTTTCGGAGATAAACTAATAAGGCTATGTCCACATAATGGACTTCAAAGCAAAATGTTGAACCTAATTACCCTGCTGCTCAGTAGAATCTGTAACCCTGCGACAGACAGACAGGCTCCTGCTGTCTCTCCTCAAAGCGGGAGACTTAAGCTTTTAAGGGAAGCAGCCACTGAAGCCAGGGAACTGACACAAAGTAGGAAATGTGAAGGATATCTATCAGCACACCCAGGCAGACAGCCACCCATCTCTTGGCTGGACATTGACACTTACTGAGATCTGCAGATGTGAACTCATCAAGACAGGTTAATCTTCACTACCACAACCAGAGCTAGAAGTATTTACATACCAGAATAGATCAAGATTGTATTACACCCAGTAGACACAGATGGAGCATTTCTCTAGGATGCAGGAGACCCACATTCCAGTTTCACCGCGGGGATTTAAACTCTGCAGTTTCTCCTCTCTTTGGAAAGTGCTTCCTGGAGCATGGCAGGTGGAAGAACTTGGAGCCAAGCCTGGCTGCTTGTAAGAGTCTTCATTCAAGGAACTGTATGGTAAGTACGCTTCGAGCATATCTATATGATTAAGTGCAAGAGGTAAAAAGAAAAATATTTAATTTGTGAAATATCCAGGTATTTAACTATTCGTCTGTTTGGCACCACCAGGACAAAGGTTGTGGTAAATAAAGGGATGCAACATCATAGACATCCACAAGAGCTGAGCGGTTGCTTTAAAGATCTGAAAGATTTGGAAACATTTAAGACATGAATATGTTAGGTACCCTGTAAGATTTTTTTTTAAGGGAATGGACCTTCACATGATTCTACTCAAGCAGACCTACACTGCAGTGCAATGACTTGCCTGAAGAGCCTCTTCAAGCATCAAAGCTTAAGACTGATGAAAAATCTATTGGTCCTGTTAGACACTCTAGATATAAAACCAACACCCAGAGTAAGTGCTAAAATAATTTAAATTTTTATATGATGCTTCAAGATAGCTACAAAACATTGCACGAAGGAGGCAAAGTTAAAGCAATACTCTTCAAAGCCTAAACCACATCCTTACTGAATGAAACAGCTTTCACAGACATTCTAAACTGCTTTCCTCTTGTCTGCTAAAGTCTCCTTAAAAAACAGGCATAAACTAATCTGGGGGAGAAGATCTCCAGGAAAGCTAATACACAGGAAAAAAACAAAGACAATATTAATTTATTGGTATATTTGAACTTGAAGTTCTTTCATAACTTGTTTGTTGAACAAAAAAGTTGTTGGACAGTTGAACACTTCTATAAAGAAAAATTCCCTTCAAAGTTGTAAATGCAAATATATACAGTTGATAAAGTTAAATGTCAAATATGATGGCTCTCACTTTTTCTGACAATTGTAAGATACAGAATCCTCTAGAATTATAAACTTTCCACAAAGCGGTAATGAATTTGTGGGCCTCTTATATTCATACTTTTAATATGCAGAGTTTGATCTATTTATCAAAACATCAAATAAAGAGTTGAGGATAGAAAATATTTATATATAAGCCTGATGACACTCTTCAAACTACTAGCTCAGGCTCCAGGGATAACCTCCCACTGTTAGTACTCCTTTCCTGGAGACCCATTTCCTCACTTCCCGCAATGCTCCTGAGGTGACCCAGCATTTTCTCTCAAGTATGATGAAATCCCTTTCCAACCTTGGGAGAGTTACTCCTGCTAGGAGCAAAGGGCTTCAAGCTGTAGTGGTATTTTCACACAGATTATACATTGCCTACTATTTACAGCGCAGTAGTCTATGAGCTGTCATTTAGACTGTGCTTGCCCAATCTGACTGACTACTTAGGATTAAATCAATACCATTGAAATAGTTTCATCTTTTTATCTCCTCTCAGGCCCACTTGAGCAGCTTTTTGGAGAGAAAGAGCCCCCAAAAGCAGCCTGTACTCTTATTAAGGTAAATCCTCTTTGGCCAGTGGAAGAATAGGCAGCTTTCCATTACATTCATATAATGGCTGTAAGTTATTAAAAAAGCTCTAAGGCATCCAAGTCCCAGGAGAAGTGCCAATTTAAGGGAATATCATTTGTATTACGTCTGTTTAAAATATGCTCAAAAACATTAATGTTGAATAGCCAATCCTTTGGACAGGATTCAGATGTTAGGGAATGCCAGATGGAAGACTACCTACCCCAATTTCATATATATCCTTGGCTACTTGATTGTGCATTATTTTCCATTTCACAGATCATCAGTAGGACTTTAGGTAAAGCCTTTAGACCACCAACAAAAAATGACTATACTTTGAAAAGGTAAAAACTCTCCTTGCCAGTTACAAGGAACAAGAGAGAGAAATGCTGGTCAACTCTATTCCATCTTCCAGGAAGGGGATGATCTATTGTCCTAGCCATTACAAGCTAATGAAGCCATCCACATTGATTTGGCATATTCATCCAGAAATGCATTATGTCTAGAGCTCTTTAGCTCGTGGCTCTTTCATGTTAGAAAGCTGGAGTCTACTTCTGCTAGATCCCAACTTGAATGATTCTGGCTGTCTCAGATCCATGCAAGTTTATTTCATCCACATCTCTGTGATTTTGATGACAAAATATAACAA
Organism: Eudromia elegans; assembly: GCA_003342815.1. Taxonomy (NCBI): domain Eukaryota; kingdom Metazoa; phylum Chordata; class Aves; order Tinamiformes; family Tinamidae; genus Eudromia; species Eudromia elegans. The sequence continues at coordinate 221,552 of PTEX01000040.1, forward strand.
GAACTTCATCTGTGTGATCAGTATATGAAACCTCTCTGTTCAAAGACAGATATTCAGATGTGCACACTCCTGCTATTTTTTGTCCTCTTGGACCAAAAGGACTACGGACAGCCCCAAAACTTTTTTCTAGTTTTAAAGAAAAGAGAGAGCCCTAGATATTCTTCAATCACTTTTTTTTTTTCCTTTCCTTCTCAGAGAACAAGAAATTCAGATGTAGATAGTTCTGAAGGATACAAAATATTTTTTTGAAATACAAATATTGGCATAGAATATACATGAACTTTCCACAAAGAAGTTAGTTACTTAACAATTTTATCAGATTTTCCCCAAATCATGCTTGGGCTGCAAATAGACTCCTAGTCAAAAGGGAAATATTTAGAGAGACACAGGGATCATTTATTTAGTGATTTTAATTAATGTATATCACCAAGTATCATTATCACTTAATGGCTTTATACTGTAGTTCTGTAATCAGCCATCTCAGACTACTGACAAGCCAGTGACAATAGCTACATCTATGTAATTTCCAAAAGTAGGCAATTTTTACAGATGCCATAGATCTTTATGTGGCTGTATAGATCAGACAGTTTGAAAAGGAGAAGAACCTTTAAAATATCCTACTGTACATTTTCTCAAGTTATAGTGAAGGGAAATGAAATATTCATATGATATGAAGCTTCCTAGACTGGAAATAGGGTTTCTCGTGCCAAAGGAAGCAAGAACCTTCTATAGAATACTTTGCCAGAAATACGGAATAAGCATTACCTGACCTAAATCACTCTTTTATTTGATTTCTTACCAGACTGAAGTGAAATGTGAACTGTAGCTTTAAGGCCTCTCCCAGACTTAATAAGCTCCAGGTGTACTCCAACCAGCTAATTGCTTCAGAAGGGAGCTAAGAGAATATTGTTCCCAGAGCCCGTTATTTCTGCAAAGACACCAAGTTCAGAGTTTGCTGCCTCAGTGAGTTCCTATGGTGAAAGTTATTCATGTGCGTGAACCCTTGAGCTTGAAAGAAACAGCTCTCATGAAAAAGTTCTTTGTGGAAGGATGAATGCACTGAAGATTCTCTACAGAAGGCTATTTGAATTACATGCATCTTAAACACTGTATATAGAACCAAACTTCTCTGAATTTTATGGAAATGGGCCCAAAGTGTGAAGCTGGGCTCATGATCCAGGTCTCCTCCTAGCAGAGGAGGCTAAATTCTGTTTCTCATGCAAGGCTCTTCTTCAATTAGATTATCAATAAACTCTGGATGGCTCCTTTGACTAGTGAACTGAAATCTCTTAGGGTAACTAACTTTCTTTTGAGGAAAATAAAATGTTCCTTACTAAGCATTCTGCAGTTCTGTTATGTTCTGAGACAGTTTTTGCTTTTCCAAACTATACAGCTGAAAATACATTGTTATTTATGGTAATTAATAGTAGTGAAATGTTCATAAAGAAAAGGATTTTAAATTTATAGCTTTATTTCCAGAAAGCATATTATTAGGTCTTAGAATTGTAGAATCATAGAATCACTACCATTGGAAAGACCTTCAAGAACCTTCACTGAGTTCGATCATTAAGTCTTGACAACAACCAACTTACTACAGGCAGGGGATGGTGTAGGAATCGCTTAGTCATATTACTGCAATTTTATCTAGCTATCTTATCTCTAAAAATTGGAGCATTGGAGGGGGATGGTTAATATAAACCACCACCTTTGGAAAGTGCTTCTCTCCAGGGAAACAACATTTTAATATATCACAGAGAATTATGAAGCATACATATCATATTGATTTGTGAAAAAAATAGTTACCTTATGATGGAGATACTACACTTTAGTTTCTAAGATCCAGGCTTGGTTCCTCTTTTTCAGTTTTCCAGTGTGGCCCTGGATAAGTCATTATATTTTTCATTCTAATCTTGTTCTTGGAAGAAACTTCTATTGGTGTTGATTTTTTCCAAAAATTCAGTCTGCATGGGAAATTTCAGAGCAGATGTTTCAGGCTTGGCAAAATTACAGGTAATGAAAACAGGATTTTATCTTGGGAAGTGTTAAACAGCTTTAATGATTGATGAGCTCTCTCTATCAGAATATAAACAGGCTGTACATGAACAACTGTGAGTCATGCTCTTTTTCTTTTAAAAAATAATTAGCCTAGTTTTTTATATCCCACCTACTTAGTCTACTGTATTTTTATGGAATCAGTTCTTATAATTTTAAGATTTCTAATACTTTCAGAAGATATGAAAATGTCATCTTAAAATCTGGTTTGACTCAAGTACTATAATATTTGTGTCACTTTCTTATTTAAATTTTCTAAAGACCTTTTCCTGGCACAAAGTGAAAATATTTGAGAAGACAGTATCTCCATATCTAGCTACACTTCAACTCATTTTTTTCACACTTCTTGTCATACTAAACTTAAACATTTCCATCCTAATAATATAACTGTGTTTCTGGATTATTATGTATATGGCCTTCTACACTTTTTTCTCCTCAGCTTTTGACACTACTTGAATTTCCATCAAGTCAGAAATCTGTCCATAATTCCAGGAAGGTATACACAATTTCTTGTTTTTACTGGCAGTCTCTTTCAGGGATTATTCATTGTTTGCAGGTGATTGGTGGCTGAAACATTATTTCTAAATCCAGGCTATTCTTGAGTGTGATTAGAGTGTCATTAAATATTTTTTAATGTACGTAAAGTGCTGGATATAAAACCCAGCCATTTGGCGTTGCTATGTTCTGGTAGTTGATAAGACAGTAACAGAAAATATGCAACCCATTTGGTGCCTAAAATAACAGTAATAATCCAAAAGAAGCCTAGAATTTGCCAAAGAAGGAGCATTTTATGCTGCTGAATATTATTTTTAAATCTTAATCTTCATGCAATTTAAATATATCTGCATCTTGGAAATTCTCAATATCGAGATTTCTGACACATACTGTGTAGGGACCAATGGTGTAATGTGCCACACTCAAGATTATTAAGAACCTGGAATACTTTGGATTTCCAATAAATGCACATATATATTATCATATATATATTTATAAACATATATATGTATATTTTTTGCTTATTTCATTTAACAACTAATAAAGTAGAAATGTATTCAAGATGTAGGCACAGTTCAGATGACAAGGTGTGTGTGGATGGTGTGTGTGAGGCTGTGATGGGATACCACAGCAGGACAGCCCTGCCACTGTGCATGATCCAGGGTATATGCCTTGTAAAAGTGCACTAAAAATGGGGAGATAACCTACAGCCACACTACATTCTCTTCCTTCAATATATTCACCTTTAATATGTTAATTTAGGGGCCTCATCTCCCTTAAACATCTGTTCTTTTGTTGTTTCTTACTTGAAAAAATATGTGTATTTTTAGATGCTTCCTCCAAAGCAACTATAAAGTCAATTAATATTATATTATATTAAATACGAAGAAACTTACACAAAAAAGTGCACTCCTAACATTCCTTGATTTAAAGCGCAACTCCATAAGGATTCTGCAGTGCTCCAGTGATGAAGCAACGGAAGTATGGATTTCTGGAACATCTGAAACAAAACAAGACATGTTGCCTTTCCAGGTACTCTACAAAGCTGCATTAACCCACACCATGGACAACCATCCTGGCACTTCTAATTTAAATGACAAGTATTGTGCCCTTTCTAGAGTCCTTATACCCTCACATTACGACAGGAGGTTGAAATCTTAAGGTGCAGTAGCTCTGTCCTCGTCATAGGATTCCTTAGTATCTTTAAAATTATGCCATCTCAAATTAGTCATGAAGCCATGAATGTGCCACCCAGGAGAATTTTTTTTTTTTTTTTTTTAGGTAGTCTTGTTTTACTAAGATATTTTAAGCCCTCCAGCAAATTATTCGAAATCTCATTGCCTTTCCATTCTGCCTAGGCTGTATTTAAATCTGAATAACTGAACTGAGGCAAAACGGTGTGCCCAGTGGAGTCAAGCTATGAGTTCTAGCAATAGCACTGACCAGATGTGTTACAGGAATGTTACAATAATGTTTGAATAATAATGTTTGAAACATGCGTTCCTATTCAACCTGCTCTGTCAGTGCTTGAGTCCTGCTGAACAGTGTCTGCTCCAATCACGAATCTTTTTTTCTACATGTCCTGTAGCAGGGATCGGTGAGAAAAAGAACACGGTGATGCTAATACTATTGCACATATAATAAAGGACAGCCTGTTTCCCAGGCAGGGTGGTGCACAGCACAGGAGGCAGACTCAGAGGGTGTTTTACAGTGGTTAAATTTGTGATTTTTTTCATTCCCATCCATAAAAGTGGCTAGGAACACTTTGGGAGTCCCTGTGGTTAGCAGGTGGTGTGGATGAGAATCTGGCCTGACACGAAGCAGTAATTCAGAAGGGGTGAGGTTGTTCGTAAGCAAATTTCTCAGTATTCGTTAAGGGTCATTCGCTTCTCCTTTAATCCCATACTAGAAAAATAAAGATCTCATTAATGCATTGGAATTGTAGTTATTCTTCCAATTAAACAAAAAAAACCCCTATCTTTTGTAATAGAAATCATATCATAAAACCCAGTGCAAAATGTCAACTTCATTGTTACGATTTTTGATAAAGAAGGTACACTGAAAAGATGCATTTTACAGTCCCAGACCTGGCTGTTGTCCAGTTTACAGGCCTGACTACTAACTGTCTATTCTAATACCAGTTCTGTAGTTATCCAATTAGATAGAGCTGGGAAACACACATCAAACATTCACATCCACATCTGTATGTGACAGACAGAACTTCTGATAGTCAGTGAAGCACACGGAAAGTGGCTGATTAAATTCTTCCATCTGAATCTGTAGGCTGAAAATCTGATCTCAAGTTTTTCCACTCTTTCTAAAATCTGACAGTTCGACATCCACCTCCCCAACTTCAACTGAGTCTTAATGTGATTTAGAATGACATGAGGCTGCATTTTTACTCGATGAAATGTGCACTGTAATTTGTTCTAAATGTTAAAGGAGGAAGATTAGTTAGATTTCTATATTAATAACCACTCAAACTAAGAAAAAAACAGTGACTTCTATCTATTTAGACTTAGTTAAAATAGGGAGGGATTTTTTCCTATAATAAAAGCATTATAATTAATCTTTCTTATAACAAAATTTAAATTAATAAGCATAATTAATACACATCATCTTTCATGTGTCTTGTTCTGAGAATGTACACCCCTGTCCTCTTATTGTTTTTGTTGAGGAAAACCGAGGAAGCCTTTAAGAGGATTAACACATGCAATGTGCTTTTAAATGATAAAAAAAAAACAACATATGAAATATTTCTGAGCAGAAAGTACTTAATAAAATCTATTAGTAGTAGTCACAAAATATTCAAAAAGTCAATTTGTAAAGCATTTACTTATATTTCCTATGTGCAAATCATTTTGTATGGACTACAAGGATCAGAGAATGAAGTGTCAGCAAATAACTTCTGAAATACAAGATACCCTTGTAGTTAAATATTTCATTTCTGCATGAGTGGTCGTGAACATCTATGGATTTACCAGCCTTTTGTAGCCTATATAGCAGGAAAATATGAGAATACCTTCTAGAAGTGAAATTGAATTTTAAGATATTCAGATAAAGTGGGTCAGAATAGTATGGAATTATCAACAAACTTAAAACACTTCATGTCAATTTTTATTACATTCAGTGGAACAGAGCTCTCAAAAATGATATAATCTAACCTTTTCAATAATAATAATAAAAAAAGAATACTTCTTCTTTAAAAATCTGATCTCACAAGTATTTTTCTTTAGGGAAATACAGCTCATCTCAGAAATATCCCTCTCTTCCTTTCACTGTCATTTATCATTGAATTCAACTGAATCTCTTTCACTGAGACTTTATAATTTCATCTTTAATACCCCCCACTAATCTCCCTCATGGTGGCCTTCAGCCAACAAATGTTCTTTACATTACAATACCTTCATTTATTCAATTCCCAAGAAACAGATCTGTGAAAGGGTTAACCATTTGATTGTCAAAAGCTTTGGGTTCTGCTGAGCTTCTAAATTTCATGTGCACTTATTACCTAGGTTAGGTTCAGGACAGTGCTGGGCTGGCGCAGCGTTTGCCTAAGAGGGATAGACCCCTGTGGGGAAAACTAGACAATTAGATGATGCTCTGCACACCTAGCATTTACTTAGCCTAAGCCACCCCGGCATAAACTCAAAGGTAAACCATCTTCCTCTGATTACTCACTGGGAGTGCCCGTTCCACAATGAGCCGTTGCAACTCAATCTAAATTAGAGCAAGGAAATTAGTCGTGATCTCTGCCATCTTACCAGATCCCAGGTCCCGCTGCTCCTCCAAGCAATACTGGAATAACACCGCACTTGGTTGCAAGAAGGGGGTAGGGAGGAATCATTTCCAGCATAAATGGGTAATGTGAAAAGGCTTATTTTTCACCGTTTATTTTGTCTAAAGGAAATGACTTGCCAAGCAAGCGAACGCAGGGTGTGAGGAGGCATTGGCAACGTATCATCTCTTGCGCAAGTGTCCCAACAACTAACATGTTTATGTGACAGTTATTAGGTGAAACTTAAAGGTCTTCCTGTGAAGTGACCTGCCTTTCATATGAATAGTTAAGCATTCTTTGGAACAGACACGTGGCTATAAGTTTCCTGTGTTCCTGAAGAATGTCCTTCCTTCCTCCCCCTTATCCTTTTCCTAATACATATTCAGTTTTTAATACAGCATTTAACAGTTTTAACAGGAAATTCTAAGGCAGTGCTACCTCATTTCGGAGTAGCCTGGCAATTAGGACCTTCCAACATCAGATGTGGAAGATTTGGTTTCAAATGCCTGTTTCAAGTTATACTAATTACAAGCATCCTACGTTGGTTATACACTGGACATTGAGGCATGTAGCAAGCCAGGGTCTTTTTCCAGCTACTTCCTTGTAGGTGTTCAGGTCTTGTAGGGCTGAGAACACCTTTGAGCTCTGAGCCTATTCCTTATAGTAAAGCTAGGGAGTTTTGTTGGTATTTAGGTAGATGGCAATGTTGTGGACTCATGAGCACCAGCACTCTGAGTACTCGCTGAAACTTAGATGCTTGCACAGCTAGGGAGCAGCTAGCAGGGGGCTAAGGATCCACCTAGCGCAAACTATTTCTGTAAGAAGCGGATTCAAGTAGACAGGTGCCTCTCTCTCCCTATTCCTTTCATCCAAAGACAGGTCTTCGTAATTGGCCACCCACAGCCAAATGAAAAAAATGGGTGTTACTTTTATCTTTATGAAGAAACAGTCGGGAAAATGTTCTTAACCCCCTTGCAAAGTCTTTACTCTTTACTGAGTTTCTGATGATCTTGTCACTTTGAAATAGAAAGAAAAAAAAAATCCTGTGCTTTATTTGCCAGTCTATATCAGGGTATTATGAAAACCTGAGTACACTGTCTAATTTTACTAGAACAGAAGAAATAATTGACATACTTGGAAACACAAAGGATGAAGTTCAGGCATTATTACATCTCATTCTGTGGTATCTCCCACCCATTCATTCAGTGAAAATGAAACAAAAAACAGAGGAAAGGATAAAATCCCCTTTCTTCTGTCAAAAGAGGCAGGATAAATTCAAAGCATAAAGAAAACTACAGCTTGTGATACCAAATGGCAGATAAAGGTTGTTTGATTGCAGAAGAGAGGGACTAACAGCTTTTCCAATCTTAAAAATGATCCTATTAGAGACAAATGAAGGAGTTCTAATCATAATTGAAACAACTCTTTTTGATTAAGTCAGACAGAAGAATCATTTAAGATATAGGAGACAATCAACCATGTGCAGATTTGAAGAGAGCATGTGACTGACATAGCACAAAACAAAAGACAGGCATTCAAATAATTTTATGAAATATACCTTATTTATAAAATGCATATTCATATTAAACAGAGCATAAAAGTAATTGATATTTAGGCCAAGATAGGTAGGACTTAAGATCTTTATAATAGACATGGTAGGTGAACTAAGACAGAGAGCAGAGAAAGATCTGCTTAAAGCTGTATCGAAAGCTGTTGCAAATAGTAGGAAGAAGCACCAGATGTACTGTTTCTGAAATCTGTTATAATCATTAGATCAGTAATTCCCAGTCTGGCAGCCCATAAGATCTTCTTGCATGCTTCATGCCAGCATATATAAAAAAAATTAAAATTGAAGCCAGCAGCAGAACATTGCCCACAGCACATTACTTCCTTACTATTTGGCCCATGAATTAGAGAAAATTCAGGGCCACTGTCTGAATTAACTGAATTTATTATATAAGATGTGTTACATGTAGAGTCACCTTTTGCTGCGTCTCTAAGCTTGCCTTTGTTGACTTACTATTAAAAAAAAAAAAAGTAATAAAACATTTTGCCAGCAATGACACACAAAAATAAGGCAACCACAACCACAGTATTCCCTACCAGCACTAGAAAGGCAGAAGACAGCAGCTGTGACCATGTGCACGCACACAGCGCTGCTGTAGCTGATCCTTGCAGTTTCAGCACAGGCCCAGAGCAGAATTTGCGCCCATTTCAGCTCCAGAAAGCTGAGTTATAACAAGCAACTTATTCATAAAGGTTGTCAAATAAATATTTGCCAAATATAGGTTGTAGTGAGGTAAATATGGTTGACCACGACACACTCCAAAAGGTATTTGCTGCCAAATAAACTTTGTTTTCTCAGCCTGCACTGACCACGTAATACTTTTGCTACTCATTTAGGACAGTACCACTGCATTAAGACAGCTAAACATAAGTCACGGGCTTTTCCTTAAGAAATAACAACTTTCTTCATCAGATTGTTGCAGGCAGGATTGAAATACCACACAGAATTCATTGCAAAAGAACACAGATCAAGAAGTGCAGAAGTCTCACTTTCAAGCTCCTCACCGAACATATACAGTAAGGCAACTCCCATACCATAGTATCTTTGCTTTACAGATTTTCATCCATTCTAGTTGGAAATCACAGGTAATGTCCCTGCCATCACAAATGTGCCTATGTCTTTTTTTTTTTTTTTTCTGTTTAAAAAATTAATTTGAAGTTCTGAGAGTAGGTTGAAAGTAACAGAACATATTAGGAAAATAAACACACCTTTGGCTTTCTTTTGACTAGCAATATGAGGGGAAAAAAAATAAGCTCAGAGACAACATTATTTTTCAATTGTTTTGTATGGACGAGTTAAAAAACACAGGCAATACATGTTAATTCCATATATAAAGGTAATTGCTTTCTAAAATAATGTGAGGTTTAAACAGTGCAAGTTATCCTCAAAATCTCACACACAATAGATTTTTTCCTTAGGAGAGTATTTGATCAGAAGCATTGTGAGCCAGCCTTGATGTTTTCAATATATTCTTCATAAAAATTGTGAACGCAATCTTTTTTGGCATTTTATTACTCACTGAGATCTATTGAGAACAAAATCAGTTTTTGTGTAAAGCATTCCCTGTCATTTTCTTGTAGTCCTTCAGGCCTGTACTCTTTTTAAATCTCTCCATATTTCTCTACTTAATTTATGGTGTAACAGAGTGGGTTGTAATCAGGTAGGTTGGCTTTTAGGCCAAAAAACATTAGTAAGTGCAGTCTCTTTGAATTCTGATTAGTATTTTTCAGATTTGGATTTGTTGTGATGAGATTTTTTAATAAATGTAGGCCAGCAGCAGCATTCACTGCAGCAGCATCAGCATGAAATATATCCTGTACATTCATTTATGTGTTTTTGTTCTCCTTCCCATGTTTCCTTGAGTAGAAACAACCATTCACAATGTGGGTTTTTTTTAAACTGCTATTAAAAGTGTTCACTACCTGTTCAACTACCTTTTGTTTATTATAAAGCTCGCGCAGAATTTCTGTAAAATTAAAGAATCATAATTTTGGTCTTGTCAACAATTTAGAGGTCGACTTCAGCTAACCTGCTAAATTGCTTTATAAAGATTATGAGAATCATTCTACCAATAAAGATTTCTGTACCACCCATTTCTCAATTGGGAAAACAGTTAGGGACAAAATATTTTCTCAGAATTCAGAAAGGCTTTAAAGAGCAAACTTCTCCATCTAAAATTATACCCTAATTCCACTTGCAAAAACTTAGCTATACTTTGGGTTAAATCCAAGGACATGGCGTAGTGACAGCACCGCACAAGTCCTTTTTTCTTTCTTATGTACCTGTGCCAAAGTGGGGAGTCAAGCTATGTGTGGGATCAGTTTCTCCTGCTGTTCTATCTAAAGACTTTCCTTGGCTGTAAAAACTTTGTCTTTTATAAGGCTACTACATTTCCCTGGTCTTGGTACATTTCCCATTAGAAGTTTAACTTGGGTAAGATTCATGCTACTACATCCAAGATACCAAATGCTTGGAAATATTAAACAGGTTAAAAAGTCATGGGGCATCCAAAATACCTAAGTGCACAGATCAACATCCACATATAGAGGAGAAAATTAAATTCATAACACATGAAATATCTTGATCATGGGTCCATATTTTTGTGAAAAGATCCTTCCAGAAAGATGGCACCCCTATACCTGATCATCTAAAAATTGCCTTGAGTGGCTGCTCTAAAGCAGATAGCTTCTAGCCTATTATTTTCCTTCTCATTTGACATATACAACAGTTTATTGACCTTTACAAGTTTGTCCACAATACTCTGCCAACGTGCCTTAAATCTGAAGATAGACTTGCTTCAACTCTAATTTCATTCATTTTTGTACCTTTTCACCGACATTGCCAGCGCAGGTAGCAATCATAAATGCCACTAATTGCATGGTTTACACGATGTGGACACAAACATATGACAAAAATAAAACGATAGTAAAGATTGATGCTCATTCCCTTTAAGATAAATGCAGTGTAAACCATTCTCATTTTCTGAAACATACCTTCCCTTTGTCAATAGATATTTTATATTAGACAAAAGACAGTAATAATGAAGAAGCCAGAGATAAATGTACTTGCCCTTATACTTGTTCTGCCCTCCAAATATTAATGCAATATTAACAAGTAATTGAAATTATCTAAGTTAAAATGGATTTCCAATTATCTGAAAATAGCTGGAGACTGCCAGTAGGTGTATTTTCCTCATTTACACAGAAAATTACACTTTTACCTACATAAAATACGGAAGTTACACCAGAAGTGACTTACATTCCAAACTTTTTGATATGTGAATATTACATACAAAGACTACTCCCTTTTCATCTTTTCAGCTAACCACATGTTGAGCTCATTCTGCTTTCATATGCCAGCAACTACTTCTGTGTGGAAAGCATTCTAAAATCTTGTCCCTGAAAAAATACAGATAGGTGGAGAATGAATGTTGTCCATACTTCTAAACACAGTTAGCAAATTTAATATCAGTATGTATAGTTGCAGAAGAGAAAAGGATAACCAGTAGGAAGTCTTCACTGAATTTCTACCTATTTGACTTAGCTTTAGGATGGAAAAAGACACAAGGACAGATCTAAAGAAAGGGCCATAAACGTAGCAGAAGTGCACAAAAACCTTCATGAAACCGTCATGTCCTTGTTTGAGTTATCCATCTAAGTAAAAGGCTTCATCCCTTTTTTTTTTTTTTTTTTTTTTGGTCCCAATTTACTTTCAGGAACCTGAAATATGCAATAAAATGATGCAGAAGATTTGCATAAAACAATTCAAAATATGACTGGAGCTAATGTCAAGCAATGCAGCAAGTGCTAGAGTTAGCTAAGAAATTACTTAGCAACTCTGACATAAAGAAAAACAGAGATCTTTTGCAAGATCTCCAAGGAGATCAGAAGCACTGAATCTCCACCTTTTGTTAGGTTACACATCTTCAATATTCACAGAAATAAATGTTCACATATCCTTTTCAAACGAGTCCCAGGATAATCCCACTTGCATGGAAATGTTTACATTTCCTTCAAGGTAAATCATCTAAACTTACTTTTTGCTGCTTTGAAACAAAAACTAATTTATCATTTCTCTATTTAGTATACAGACAAATACATGAGGCACATGAATGTAACAAAGATTTTATTAGGCTTGAATCTTTCACATTGAAAGCAACTTGTAGATATACACCCTATTATGAGATGTTTCTGAAACCAGATTATTTAAACTGGGATCTTACTACTAAGCAGAGGGAAGTTAACAAGCCTTGGTCCAACTGTGCAAAGTAACTTAACCAAGAGCCCATACTTTGGTGTCAAAGAGCCAACACAAGCAACTGCCGTGGACATAAGTTTGCAAGGTGTGAATTAGAGGAATAAGCTTGGTCAATCACTGATTGAGGTCAATGACTGGTACCAATCACACTGCTTAGAGCATCCAACCACCCGCAGGACTGACCAGCAAGTCTAGGTTCAATTCTGTCCCTTGCACCTCAGCTCCAGGAAAAGGTATCATAAAGTCTGTGCAGCACTGATAGTTTAGCTCATATACAAGTAGATATATATACACATACACACGCAAACAAACAAAAATTCTGCTTAGATAGTGTCACCGTTGGCAGAGTTTGGAGGACATGAGTATCATCAAGCCATTAACAGCAACGATGGTGTTTTTAAAAAATCTGCACAGAACTTATTTTAAAGAAAGCCTGTGTATCTATCAAACAGCAATTGCTGCAGCATGCAGCAATGTATTGTTGTGGCATCTAGCTGTGCTTGTTGCTGTAGTCATATTCCTGCAGAATTCAACTGTGGCATGGGAAGTACCCGGCGATACCAAGAGAAGTGTCAACGTGAGCGCGCAGCAGCATTAAACTTTGCCGCACATATAGCAGGGTTTGGATTCTACTTTAACACACTGAGAAGATCTTGTTGCCCTTGATGAACCCAAGGCAGAGCCCGGTCAAGGGTTCAGCAGGACGAGGGGGACAGGAAATCCGCAGGGTATTGCTCAGAGGGCCCCAGGGTGAGCAGAGCCGGCACTCAGTGGGACCAGATGTGCAGGCAACAGTGCTACCAATGCCCTCACTGCAACAGCTTTGCTGCTCCAGCAGCCTTTCACAGGACCACACGCTCTGCCTATGGGTGTAAGCTCCTTGTCCTCAGCCCCAAAAGATTACGAAGCAAAGCAAGGATTAAATAGGAGGAACAGCACGGTGACGCATCTTCAAACTTGATATTTTTGCCTCTCAATGCAGAACCCTCTCTGGATTCAAAAAGAACCATAAGCTTCTTCCTAAACAGGCTGGCACAGAAATATGTAGGTATTTATATGTAAACACAGATAAATTTGCTTTGACATGCAGAATTCCTTAAATCAGCAAAGCCCCTGCTTGCAAGCATTTTGAACCACAAAAGCCAGCTGATTACTAAATGGCAAGCAAATAAAGTTATTATACATTTCAGTCACCCAAAGATGTTCAAATGCTGGAAACTGGAAAGAAGTATCAGACATTTTTATAAATACAGTGACTGGTTCCATGATTTATTCATGAGGTTATAAGGTACTGTTGGGTTTAGCAATCACTCCATAAATAGGGCAATAAAAGCACAGACCAACACCTCTCACTTACCCTAGTAAGTAACTACATGGTCAGATTTGTATGGTATACTGAGCAGAAAGCCATTTGCTATCAGATAATGAAAATATTTAGAAATCCTCTAGAGCAGTAGGGTTATAGAAGTCCTAAAATTGTAATCGTTTTATTCTATTATTAGAAATGAAAATATTGGGAAATTATTGAAGTTTCTCAATAAATAGGGTGTTACACCAAGTAACCTCAGCCTGCCAAGAAAAGCCTTACTGAACTGCATGAAAGAGTAGTGTTTCATCTGCTATTATTGTATAATAATAACTATATATATAATTATATATAAAATAATATCCTAGTAGTCATTTTGTTTTATAAACTAAACTATCAAAGCTATCCTTCTGAGTACAGAGTATTCTACATAATTTAAAATGAGCAGGAAGTTAAAATAACTTTTAAGAAATGTGATTGCGTGAGGCTCAGCAAACAACTGCACATATTATGCAGTAACTCTTTAGCCCATTATCTCAATTCTAAAAAGTTAAAATCAAATTATAAAAATCATTATTTAATATATCTGAGTTCACTTAAGAATCAAGCCTCTTCTAAACCGGTATTCTTTTTGTGCAGTATGTTAAAAAAAAGTCTTTTTGTGGTATAAGAGCTCTGCCTGTATCCTTTTTTTCTGCTATATGAAAAAAAAAAGAGAGCATCACACATAAAACGCGTGATTCTGACTTGGCCCATCTTTGTAATGAGAATTTGGGTGGACTATTCTTGATGAAACCAGAGAGATCTCTAAGATAAACATGGGAGTCGTAAGTGAAAGCAACAGCTAAGCTGGGTAAGGCAGTCCTACCAAACCTCCTTAAACCATTTGTACTCATTACACATTAGAATCTTATAAACAGCCAAATCAGAGCTTGCAACAAAAAAGGGAGCAGGAACTCCTGCTCTCAAGGAAGCCAAATAAAAACAGACAGAAAGACAAGTATTTTCATATGCCCCAAATGATTCCAAGTCAGCTGAAAAACAAGCAACCCTATTTCTATACTGTACTTTAGTCTATAAAAAAGACATTTTTAGAAAGTTCTAAAATAATGAGTAAGCACAACATTCTTGCCATATAACAGAAGCTGCCCAGCATTACTAAAAACAAATATACCCTGTAATAATTTATCTTGCCTATGTATTAGATCACCTAACTTGTTTCTTTGTGCAATACTTCTGTCTATTTTTCAAATGTTATCATAAAGTTAGATTACTTACAAAGGACAAGCAAGCGATATCAAAGTAATTGGAAGATTCACCAGGAGGTATGTTAATGATGGCCAATCATGCCTAGGTGATAAGTTCAATTACGTCCAGGCAATGAGGTAGAGTTAGGCCCGGTAAGTCACACCTGGTAAGTCATCACAGCACTCAGGATCCTTGGCTTCCCAAGGAGCACTTGATTGGCTTTTGAGGACAGTAGGGAATTATTTAGTCGGTATCTACTTGTGGTTCAGCTATTTTGCTGCAATTTAAAGTAGTGATCCTGAATGCACTTAAAGCAATTATAGCTTTAAATAATACCAGCACCAGCCAGCCCAAAGCACTGGGTGTATAGAGACAGCAAGAGATTTTTTTCTTAGAATGCCAGCCTGGCTAAGCCAGAGAGATTTCTCACCTCTTTTATCACTGGAGCTTCAGCACCAATTTCCAGTCTGTTGTAATTAATCAAAGTATTTTAAAGTGTCTAAAGCATCCTCAATGAGGAGATCCAGTGTGATCCTGGGGCTGAGGGGTAACCTTAAAAAAGTGGGAACAAGTTGGTGGTTCTGGAACTACAGAAAAGGGCTAGTTGTACCACAGTGCACCTTGGGCACTACAAAGTTACAGCTTAAAACTGTTAAAGGTTTTATTTTTTTAAAGACCTGCAGCTGACAGAATTTCCCTCCTTCTTCTAGCAACAATAAATTATCATTTTTTAATCAGCCACACACCTTCCTAATTCTCATTGGCAATTTTACAACAGGCAAAACTGAGGATGTTACACGATTAGCCTAAAACCACAAGACATCTTGTGTCTGAGCAGAACTTAAGAGCTGAGCTAAATGAAATGATTGTTCATTGTCAGTCATCTGACTGCCTTCATAAATCATAGTGTTTTGATACCAGGATATTATTTATGTATATATGTATATATAACCATTTATATTTGATGTTCATCATATTGACATCCTTCATATTCCATCCTTCATATATGCCAAAAATAGTTCAGTCAAATTTTAGGAGCTAGTTTGGGATTTTTTCCACTATGGTCTGCATATGCACTTCCTGTTTTTAAGGGTGATTCAATTCAGGAAGAGTGGAGACCACAAAAAGTACACAATTTCATCAAAATAAAACCAAGCTGGCTAACCTAAGCTTTTTTAAAAAAAAAAATCTGGTAATAATGCTCAAAGAAGCTTGAGCATAGTGGAATTTCAATAATTTTTTTCCATTGTATTTAGAAACTCACCATTTCTTTGCTTCTCAGCTAAAAAACTGGTGCTGAATTTGCTGAGTTTAAAAGAACATATTAAAAGCGAAAATGACAAGGTTATTACATACACACACACAAAAAAACCCTCATCTTTGGTCACCAGCTTTTTTCAGCAATTAAAAAAATATCACTAGAAGTAGTTCATTTATTGTAAGTTAATTTGTATAAGGACTTTACAAAGTCAAATACAGCTGCATTCTTTTATAGCTGCAGTATACTTAGCTTTACATAAAATAATCTGCTTCTACATTAGTAGCCTGATCCCATTTCCATTAAAATGACAAAGCTGTGCTTTGAGACTTTATGTGAACTTTCTTTCTAAAATCAATTTAAAGTCAAAGATTTCTTTTATTATAACATTATAGGTGTGATCAGACAACGTCCTGACTGCGTTCACATCTCAAGAGTAAACAGTCTGCCAATTTATTTTCAAAGTAACCAACAAAAATCGTCATTGTTTGGCAGCTTACCGACCTTGTAACTGTTGTCCTAACTAGCTCATCCTTACTATCTTGCTCATAAAACAGCCAGAAAAATCACAGAATTGCTGAAGAAAATATTATTTTTACAGTGCAGTAGGATTGCTAAGCTTTTGCCTCGTTTTTGATTAATTTCATGCCTGACTCAGTCAGAGATTAGGCCCTGACACAGGTTATAATTAAATATTGAAATCATGAAGTGCAAGAATGTTTAATTTTTAAAATATGAGTTTTAATTTACCTCATACAGAGAATAGCTCTGGTCACCTGCAGAGATGCATTACACACTACATTGCCTAATGTAGGATGCCTGAATAAGGCTGAGCATACAGTTAAAGTAAACTAATGCAATTTACTGAACAGCAGTCAAATATTTATCCAGTTGATGAAGCAGACTTTATGTGAAACTCAGACAATAATTAAAGAGAAGCCTTGCTTAAAACATGCTTATTCCAGTTTTCACAAATATGTTATACCACAGCAGCATCCTCCTTTTCTCAAATATTGATGTTCTCCTAACACATTATACGGTGAGCTTGTCCTTGGCATTCTCTTGACTATTTAATGAATACATTTCCTGGCATTTGCCTTATCTTTGTTATGTTGTTCTTTGGAGAGCTAAAACTATTAGTTAGCCCTTGACAGGAAAACATCAAAGCAAGCTAGTAAAAGGTCTTACAGTATCAGAGTTATTAACATGGTATTTGATTAAACCATAGAAAGATGGGGGATAGATACAACAGAATATGTCCACTGTACTTAGACTTTCAGAATCTTGGATGTTTTTTCAAAGAACTTTCACATTTGTTTTTGTCATTTTTTCTGAGCTATAGTTGGAATAGTCACAGACTGAATACTAATCCTATAATTATTTTGTAGTGCTGAGTCTCTATCATTTCAAACAGAATTGAATATGTCAAATATTTCCCTTTCCCAGGCACAAGTATTTTTGTATCAAATTTTAATTTTCCTAGTAAAAAATGTTTATCTCTCAGTCCTTTAGTACCAACAGCTCTTTAGGATATATCTATTACATTTTCCCGGTTTTACACAATATGGAACAAAACCAGACATCTAGAATGCAGATATTTATAAAGATTCAAAGGCCTCAACCCTTCATTGATAACTTTGAAGGTCATGTGTCCTGCATAATTTACAAACATTATTAAATCTTCATATTTCAAAGGAATGCTTAGAATTAGGAAGCCTGGGTAGCTTTCCAAGCTGACCACAGTAACAGATAGGACAGAGTTTTGACCTGTTTTGTTGTGTTATAGAAATTGTTATATATCCAAAACCAGTGACAATCTATTTGAATATTACATTACTGAACAGTAGGTATGGGTGAATATAAGCTTACTACCTATTAACAAGGCCTAAAGCTTTCATAATACAACACTGATCAAGCATTCCTACACATCACTTTCAAAATATATAACTCAAAATGCACTCCAAATATCACATTTCCTTTATCGCAAACATTTGTTTTAAGATCAGTTAGATACTTCAACAAAATAGGTTATGAGGTTTCTCCTTTAGCTAAATACTTTTTTTATTTTGACAAAATCAGCAATGTCCCCTACACTCTGGAGTCTACTGCTGAATTTCTATGAAATCACTATAACCTTTAATAGATGAGAAAAGCTATAAAGACAAACTCCAATAACACCAAGTTAGCACATCAGAAAAGCTATTGAGCAAGAGCCTAACTGGCATAAACTAAAATAACTCTGCTTCAGCTGAGCGGTGCCAATACACATCAGCTGGGGTTCTGGCACGATATTTGTAATCAGCATCCAGCCACACTTCATTTACAGCTTCAGCCTCCAGCCCAGACCAGCTCTATCTGCAAGCAACTAGGATGCTGCCTTGCAAACTGTATCTGGACTATTTCTAGTCTTCAGACTCAGTCTAGCCTCGGTCCCTGCATTACACCACAAACAGATTTTTAAAATCTGCTGTTCATACGTGACCTAAGAGTTAGGAAAATCTACAGGGCTTCTGTGTGTGCAAGCTCTGTGAAATCAGAAATTTGAGACATATGATGTTACAGCAGCTACTTTGAGCAGCAGAGGATTTGGCGATAAATTCTGCTATTCTTACTGGTTTATAATATTCATGATTTTTTCAAAGCATATAAGAAAAGTGACAAATCACAAAGTTTAACTGAGACCTACTTCACTGATTAACTTATCTGGAGATTATCAGTCAACAACTTGGGGTAACAAGCAACAATTTGGCAACAAGCTGGATTACCTTGTTACTCCTCACCTGAATGGGGAAGATAACTATCTGCCTATTTTTCTATCGACCTTTTATCTGATAATTAGGGATCAGGAAAAACATAGCTGTTTTAATAACAAATCCATCACAGAAATACTCAATTCTTTTTGATAGCTTTATTATTATTCATATGATTATTTAAATAAACTTACTTGCTAAAACAGATTCAAAGCACAAGAAGACCTGAAGCACCAGCAGTAGGATCCCCAGAGCTGTTGCTCTGTATCAGATTTTGCAGTGATTTTTGCAGCCTGTAGTTGTGGTAAATAAGAATGGGATCCACAGATTCATTCTAATGTCACTTAAGGTTGGGTTTGACCCTCAAACTTCTAGAATTTAAAGACTAATGTAATAACCTCTGCAATTCTAATAAAATGATGGGTTTTGTTACACTGTTTGTTTTCTTTAAATAAGTGCCTAATTAACCAGTGAAAATTTAGCTTAAGGTAAGAAGCACGTCAGAAATATTAAAACTAATTTGGCTACAATATTTTATAAGTGACTGAGTTGAGTAATTTTAAATGCTTTTCAAAATCACTGGGTTTGTGTTATTCTCTCTGAAAGGTTTCCAAGCTAGTAAAAATATTTGAGTAACTATTGTGCACCACCAAAGAGGCAAAAAAAACCCTGACCTTTTAGCAGAAAGTAAAACAGAATCAGATTATAGGACATCTGCCATTTTCTGAAGATCACCTTGGTTTGTCCACAAACACTATTAAATGTCTACAAGCTCTGGGCCCTATACAGAACAAGCTCTGTGGAGACTCATATTGCACCACATTACACTTTCTTTCTCTTTCTTTCTCTCTTTTTTACTACATTTAGTTATTTTCTCTTAAAGCTCCCATTTTAACACAATGAAACTTTTTAAAGGAAACAAGACCCAGGACAAGAAGGGATCATCAAGTCACTGAGTCCAGTGTAGCCCCCAAATCTACATCCATAAACATAGACAGATAATTTCAGGAAATCAGGTGGTAGGTGCTTAATCGACAAAACTCCTACTCTAAATCCTTTGTGCTCCAGCATTTCACAAGACCATGCAAGCAAAAGCTCACCCCATTGCCCCCCAAGTTACTGACGCTACAAAAGCTACAGTTTATTCCAGGAGGAGATATCAAATACAATGCAAATGTCTTAAGTAAAATTACCCAAAGATTCTTGGCTCTAAATCTCACATTTTTACATTTTTATAACTCCTTTGTGTATACATAACACTGATTTATTCTCCTTCTGTTCCCTTCTATTTACTTCACAGATCTGAATGACTCTAATTTGTGCAAGAACATCTCATGTGTTACTGGCTTTCATATCATCTTACCTTCAAAGCCACTCTCCTTCACTTCTCAGTTACGTATAATCCTTACACTTTATTTATCAAGTTCGAAGATTGCAGGCAAGGGAAACAGTCACGAGATTGATTCCGAGCTGTCAAAAAGAAAAAAAATCATGCTTGAAGGGCGTAATACCACGACCCTTAATTACATGACTAATTGTACTTAATGCACTAAATGGCTCTGCTCACAAGGGCTGCAGGAATGGGTCTGAATAGATTACGCATTGCCCCCCTGGAACCCTTGGCATGTGCCCACTAAAGCCACGTCTGCTTCGCGTGTCTGAGCGGATGCCACTAACGCAGAGGGCCGGGAGCGCGGGCTGCCCGGGAGCACCCGCTCTGCCACCGCGCCGTCGAGCGCCCCGGCTCGCGCCTGCCGCAGCCCCACGCCGCTTCACAGCGCGCGGGATCTGTAACGGCAGAAATCCCTCCACAATAAAAATTATTTAAGATGGCCTTACTTAGCCTGTATGCATCACAGGGCATCAAATTATTTTACATGGTGCATAATGACCGGCTATTGATGTTCTCCACTCAGGCTTACCAAGCGGATGGAAAACCTCACCTGTGAAAAAAGGAGGTTGATCACGCCACGCTGTACAGTGTCTTGCTTGATGACTACAACTGGCGATTAAATAACAGCTTATGGCTGCTTAGACTAATTCCCATGTACTTACATATCCTTACTTTGTACCCATGCATAGGTGTGCACATGTATATGTGTGTGAGTACCTACAAATCCCTACATGATGGGATGTGATAGGGCTGTGTTAGCATAAGGTAAATATTCATTTTACCTGAATTTTCAGCTCGGTAATATTGATAATGAGATGTTAATTCACTGCAACTATTTCAGTGAGTAGTAGTTTTTAATAAATAAAAAACCCAGAGCTTTAACAGATCATTTCTTTTCAAAGATTTTTTTTTAAATGGGAAATGTGATTTTATAAAGAAGTCCCATTCATATGGTGTAATTTGGTTGATTCTTTGGAACAAAAAAAATTATCCTTCAGCTGTCCCCTAGAACTGCTTCAATACTACAACAGATACAGCAGTTAGCCTTGTTCGTTTCTCTTCTTCAAGTACATATGTAGAAAAAAAGCACTTTATTTCATTGGAAATGTAAAAATAATGCCAAATTCTTGTTTGAAATTGTTAGATGGCAACTGCTGGTAGAAATATAACCTTACTTATGCAAATCACTAGAGTTCATGGTAAGTCTGACATTTACAGAATTAATGAACTAAATAATTAGGTGACCTGGTAAGCGAATTGGTAAACCAGAACTATTAATCTTTTAATGAATTCTTTACTATCACTTAAATAATAAATTTTTTTGCATAATTTTAAAGGATTACAGTAAAGAAACATTAGAATAAAAATCCCATTATGTGAAGGAACGTTACTTTTATAAATCTGTCATTATGTCTCTTTTTATTGAATTCATTTCTATTCAAGTTTAGAAGAGTGGCAATTCCTGCACTGGTGACTAACAGTCCCCAACATTTTAGTGGTAAGGTTTTTTTTCCTACTAAGACAAAAAGTCTAGGATCATTTACTGCTCCAGACAAACCACTGCCTAAAATGAGTAATTAGCATACAACTGTAATTTCAGAAATCCCCTATTTGATGGTGTGCATCACACATGTTTCAGATTCTCGAAGCACTGGTAAGTTAACTAGGCACAGTAAATGATGTTTCTGAACCGGCTCCATTTAGAAATCATTTTTCTTTATTCTGCATGTTGCTGCCTTTCACTTTTCCACTAGCTTTGTATCACATCTCCTACTTCCCTTTCTCATGTTAGAATATCCTAAATTGAAATGGCTTCTTAAATTCCAATAATCTTAATAGCCAGTAATTTTAGTAGCCTACCCCCTTGGTATGTAAATGTCTTTCCCCTCTTTCTCTGTATCAATACCCATAATGAAAGTGGAAATAACAGAAGCCAAAACTATATGCTCCTCCTGGCACTATTTTTCCCCCTCAGGAAACCACTGCAGTACAGACTTCAAATACGGATATGCTTTTTTCACTCTGTCTTCTTGTCTGTATGTATCAGACAGAAGATAGGATTTATTTATCATTTATTTTTGTTGTTTTGTTGCTCTAGAAGACCCTGCGTGTGCAGGGGGGTTGGACTAGATGACCTCTACAGGTCCCTTCCAACCTTAAGCATTCCATGATTCTATGATCTTATTTGGCACACCAAAAGATTTCGAGGGTTCGCAAAAAAAGGCTTTGAAAATTGTCCACTTTTTTTTTCTTTGTTTGTTTTTAACATTACGGTCATTGAAAGCAGCCAGGAAAAACACCATGTATCCAAAACAGTAAAAATATATCTTTCCAGTAACTTCTTAAAAGTTAATTCCTATTAATACTTGTACTTCTTTTCAGTTTTTCTTCTTTAAATGTTCTTCTAATAGTGTCACCTGTCTTAAGGTTATAAAACATTTGAAATTGATATTGAAATGTCATATAGAGTGGTTAAAAGCAATAATGGAAATAAAGAAATTAGCACCTGACCAGGATCTTCCTCATGCAAAGTTATCTCCATGCCACACAAAAAAAGCAGACAGAGCCATCTGTTGTGAAGACAAAACCATAGCACTCATTCCTTGAGGAAGCACAAGGGATGGGTTTTCACACCATTTCATAGGCCCGTGACAGGTACTTGAGGATTTCTTCTCACCTCCAAACAAGTGTTTAGAGTGTCCTGAGAACACCTCCCATGAACTTTCTGAGCAATAGGAAACCACCTGAGATGCCTTTAAAAACATTAAGTTTTGATCTTAAGAGCAGTTCTAAAGATCTTTGCTTTGCTTATGAGTACAAGGGATTGACCAAAGATCGGCCATGGCTGATGATCACATTATCCATGTCTGTTTTTATAACATATCCTCTTAAGTGACAGTAAAAGAAAAAGAGCAGGACTACATAGAGATGCTTTACTGATGCAGTACACTTGGGGAGCAAAATCCTAAAAATGAAACCCTGCAGCTGACAGAGCCTTGTTCTTTGAACTCAATTCAGTCTATATTCAGGGAACTGGTGCAATTTCATCACCAGAAAATCTAGTCTCTTGTCCAGCCATACACTCATGACATTTATTAACGCAAGCACAGTACCTAAAGAAGACAGTGACACATATTAAAATTCTCTAAAACCACAGAAAACTATTCCATCCCACAGAATACTCTGCAATTAGGTAAAATAAGCCATAAGAAAGCAAGAAAATACCTTCTGCAAAGAAGTGCACTTGCTAGCAGTAGCTGCTCAAAATTTTGCCACCAAACCAAATTGCACTAGAAAATACAAAGCCAAAAACATTAAAAAAAATCACATACATACTTCAATAGGAAGTGGGATGGAAAACATGGAACCAGAATCAGTGGGACAACAAAGTGGAACTAGTTCTGTTACCATGAGTATCTGCTGTACAGCACCTGAGGCTGTGTTTCATTAACTGCTCTGAACAAACTCCCCACAGTTATTCTAGTTACTTAATTTTGCAATTGGGACAGAGTATCTCCAGCATCTAGAAATATCTAGCAGGCAGAAAGGGCTTCTCTATTCTGCACATGGCAGTGTGACAAACCGATAGTCCAAGTAGTTTTTAACAAACTAGGTATGAGAAGTCTGGCCAGAGCAGCGTGGGACTCAGTTCCTGCTCCTCCACACAGCTTGGGACACTGCCACTGCCCCAGCCAGGGCAACCACCACTGCTCCTCACACCACAAGTGTGGTTGCATACAAGTGCTAGTGTAGAATGGGAGCAAAATAGTAAGAAGGAGTTGTGGGAACAGTGGAGCTAAATAAGACTGATTTCCAAAGGATTGGTGTTAGCTGATTTTTTTTTCCACTTTATTATATGAAGGTTGCAATGTAAACCAAGTGTAGAGAGGAGAGAGAAGAAAAGAGTACATACGACCTAATCCTGGGGAAAACATAAATGAAAATATGGTCTCCAATAGTCAATAGAAAATTCACAGGATAGAGAAACCTAACTGAGGATTGGACTGGCTGGTCTGTAATACAGTGCAAACTTCCATGTTAAAGAGGGTCTTCATTTGTAGAAAAAGAACCTCTCCATCTTTTTCTTATAACTTAAATGTTGGTTCTCTGATGTCTAATACAATTAAACTGTGTACTCCAATTCTTTCTGCAGTAGTCGAAATAATAGGGTCTCTCCTATCTTCTTCTACATGATAAAAAGAGAAGAATGCTAGCACAAGCTAGAACAGTAGAAATTAAGGCTTGTCAGAGAGATTATCTTCAGTGATTTAAAAATGCATAAGTATATATCATAAGATCATTTTTCAAAAATGCAATTTAACCTTAGCCCTGGAACTGAGGAAGGAAGAATAAAAAAAAAAAAAAAAAGAATTACAACATCTATATATAAATATATATCCCATTTAAGCTATGGATGAAATGACCTCTCCAAGTACAAGGAAACTGGGAGAGGGTGCTAATGGAAATCCCAAGTAATTTACTTGAAAAATGTTCTAAATGTCATCAAATACATTTTCTATATTTGTTTTCCAGACAGGGCCCATAATTGCACTTTATTTCTCTAGCAACCTCTACAGGAAAATCCCAGATATAGCAATCACACTGGCCTTAGGCTGGTTTAGAAATGAAAGGTGGCTGGAGTATCAGGCAGTAAAGGGTAAATATGTAAGAGTAAGTAAAACATACATGTATCATATAGAAATATAAGAAGAAATAGCAGACAAAGTAAAGCAAGCACATTTTGCTAGGAAGACACTGAAATAATCTCTCTGAGCTCAGTATTTTAAGAATGCAGATGAAGTGACTCCAAAATAATATCAGTTTAATTTACACTGACAGTACCCAATCGTCAACTATTTGGATAGGCTATAAACAGTGTGGGGAAGGATTCCCCTTGCAGCTGGTGCCTTCAAACAGAAGCTCTTCAGACCAGCAGTGTGGGAATACTCCCTTTGAACAGTTGAGTGATATGCAAAAGATATAAAAACAGATATAAATGCTAATAATTAAAAACTAAATGAATAATACCCAATGCAGAATTTTTAAGAAGGCTGAGGAGACACTGGCATTCAAAGGAGACCAGCTACAGTAATCATCTTTAACTACTCCAAGAAAGAGGGAAGACATTAGCATTATAGAAACAAAGTAAGTACCCCAATGGAAAAAAAAAGGTGTATTTCTGCAGTAAAAATTCTATGGGGAGTCAAACGAAAAGGTTATGCAACTGAGTCTCTCTGCTCTGAATGAGCAAAGCAACATTACGTTTATTGGTCTGGAGAGACCCTGCTGGAAGCATAGAGCCTTTTATCAAAGCCCAGTTAGAGCAATAAACTTTGAAATACGGTAGTTGTTTGTTGCTTTATGGGCAACAGAGTATTAAAAATAAACATTTTTCTAGCACTGTATTTGTATAAAATGGAAAATAGTCAATCTCCTCTGCACCCAACTAGGTAATGTTTTGCTCTTATTTATATACATACTCCTCAGATGAAAACCTTAAATTAATTTGAAAGAACAATGAAAACAAAATTTAAACAGTTGAAATAATTTATCTGGAAAACTGTGCATTAAGCCTGTTTTGTAGGCTCTCCGAGATATGTCTGATTTATGATTTTGCTATCTGATTTTGCTGGAGCTATCTACCACGCAGCTTCTTGGATATTCTTACTCACAGCACTCAGTCTTGCAACATATGTAAATACCTGAGGCTTCAACAGACCTGTTTGCTCTATTCCTACCCGTGGCACAGCTTTACCCACTCTTACAAACAGTCCAGCTAAATACTCACACCTTCCAATATAGTTCTCCAAAAACACTTTCCATTGCCTGAGATGACAGATCATCGCCTTCTGATTTTTCTTTTCATATAAGAGAACATATGCTTATTTAATCATTATACCTCTTCCCTTGATGAAAAGCAAAAGGACCAGATGAAATGTGAAGGTGAATAATAAAGGCAAGGATTGGCTGATGATTGAAAGCTCACCTTCTTTCTCTTTCAAACACATATGGTCTAATGAAACAAGTAACAAAACAAAGAATAAATAAAGAGTGTTGAATGATTGATAGCAGCTAGTCCACAAATTAGAATAGAAGCAGAATCCAGTATCTTTCTCACTGAAAGCTCTAAACTTCATGTTGCTCAAGCAGATATAATTGCTCTCATTAGCAAAGCAGAGAGGGCTGAGTCAGGAGATAGCATCTTTAGAGCTCCTGTTTTTGAAACAATACCAAAGCCCATATTTTGTTTTCTATATGCAAACCTTCATACCACTGTGTGCCATGTCCTGTTTCCAGCCTGAGCTTCCCTGATGGGGACAAAGAACCACTGTCTGTGACTGGGGCAGGTGATTCTGTGTCACGGTATTTCCACAACAGTACTACTGCTGCCTCTTGCTGCCTGTGTCCTAGCCCTAGCACTCACTTGTGCATTTACACAAAGAAAAGTCATGCGAACGTCCTCATTTTTTGTGGCTCTGCTGGATGAGGTGTTTTGGCCAGGGGCAGCCAGGAACACCGGCGGCTTAGGGAGAAGCTGGGAGTGCTGGGAATCTGCTCTGGTGCTGGGGTTGCCATACCACAGGCAGAATGCAAACTGGAAAGAAAACTGAATGGTTCCACCTTGCTCTTGATCTCAGAAACATGAACCACTCCAACTTCCTTTTGGAAAAGGTCTTTAGGAACTTTAAGAACATAAGTTCTTTAGGAAGCACAAGCAAGTGAAAAAAAAAAAAAAAAAAAAAAGGCAGACACCTTGAGCAAGCAAGCAACAAACAAACCAGCATTCTTTGCTCTTAAATGGATAAGCACATGAGAACTCACTGCCATCAAAAACGCAGCCCGCCAAAGCAGGAGAACTCGGCTGGAACTCATCAAAGGGAACAGAGATTTTTTTTTCAGTAATGGAAGATGCAAATGGATATTCTCATATTGCCTAGAGTGTAAAGGGGCCCTAAAGGGCCAGAGTTCCCCTACATTCATTCCCCTGAATGAATTCCCCCTCTTCATTCCCCTTGCTGAAATTCATGAGGCACACGAGCCCGGGACACAGAGCAGAACCCCCATGTGAAACAGGTCGCTGCAACCAGCGGGTCGCGCGGCGAGGGCACAGGGCTGGGTGCAGCCCCTGCAGAGCTGCAGGACTGCAGCCCGTGTGCAGGCACCAGCCCTTTGCTCTCCAGGGAGCAGGAAGGAGCGAGGCAGCCCGCGTGGCTCGGCCCTGGCTCTCGCTGCTGCCCTTCCCTGCTCGGCCTCTGTGCCATGGCCGTGGGAGCTGCACAGACCAGAGCACAAACTGTATAAATCCATCAGTCCACAAGTAGAGGAGTGTGAATATTGCCTAAATTTCACACAGAGTGTTCAAGGCTTCACAGCTGCACTAAGGTGCCATTTCAGGGCCATCCTGGTTCTAGCCAAGCCTTGAGAAGAACAGGAATCTGAAGGGGAAAGAATTAGAACAGGAACATATTTTGATTTTACTTCACATGTTATTTACAGAGCAGGCAATAATGACAAACCAAACCACCAAAACTAAAAAAGAGTATAAAGCCGCTGCCAAGGTTCCCAAGCACAGATACTGTTTTGCTTGCTCATTATTAGAGATACTTGTTTTATTGTGGCATTCAGAAATTCCATGTGAATAGTTAACTTACTTTCACAAAGGAAAATCCATAGCCATTATGGCCTCGTGAAATCAAGACCTGGCTACAGAAACCTCAACCAGAATATGCAATGCTTATAGGAAATTCCATTTAACAGGTGTCCATCTAAAAATTCTTGTTTATTTCCCAGGTCCGCAGAGGATTTTCTGAGTAGAGGACCGAAGGAGCTCTCTGAAGAATTTTTAATCCTTTAGAGAGCCCAAGGCACAATTTCCAATGCCAGAAGGTGAATTAGGGGCTGTATTAGCCAATAAGCTTGCTTGTGATGACTAATGGAAAAACTGTGAGATGAAAAAATAGCGTAAAAGACAAGGTTCAGATGAAACAGATTCTGACTTATCTGGCAGGTCTAAATAATTTAAAAGCACAAAGCATAACTAGCCTGCTAGAATGAGTAAAGCACATCCTGCTGTGAATCAGAAGACCTACGTTTTATCAGTTTAACATTTTGGACGACCAGGAAAGAGATTGGGGGCTTCAGTGGAATACAAGGATAATAAGTTAATGCTTGCTCATAGCAGCAAGAAATAGCAAGAGTGCTGGCGAGCACGAGAGAGGCGGCGCGTCGGTGATTATCTCTGGCTGCATCACAGTGGTCTCCTGAAAGCCTTTACCAAGGCTGAAGTCCTGCTTACCCAGACGGCAGCTCCCCTGATGGTTTCCTTTAAACAAGTGCCTTGTGAGACAGACTGAAGCATATCCCATCTTGTGATATACAGGCTGGCGTGACAGAGACAGGGATCTGCGAGGAGGATCGTGTTACGAATATAACGCCGTTCTGTTTAGCCTTTCACAAAAGCCTCAGAAACTATATTCTGGTAGTCCTTCAGTAGAAAGAGAGCACATTGGCTTCTTCTTCCCATAACACATACCATTCTCCCCAGAATAAAACCACGCTATGACCTACCTTCTATATCTCCTTTTCTTCCCTTAAGCCTACCTGCAAAACTCCCTGCTCCCTGGCTAACTCCCTCAAAGAGCCCAGGACCAGGTGATGCTGTGGGTGAACCATGGGACCATTGCAGACCTCATCCAACCCTCTCAGGACCCACCCTCGGAAGGGGCTGTACTAGCTCTGTACTAACTCTGCAAGTCATCAGTGTCAGCCAGCAAGGACTTGGCCACTGTTGCTTCGCTTACAAGCTGGTGGTGACCATTAAGGATGCTCAGCATTTAAGAGTTTTCTTATTAAAACAATGTACAGAGTAAAGTTAGTATATTAGGTAGATGGCCCTCCTGTTAGTAGCTTCCATCAGAGTCACTAGAGGAATACAGGAGTACCCATCCCAAAATTTTAGTGGTATATGAAGTCCTGTGCACTTAAAAATTCATCTATGATTTGATGCATATGCGTTTTACTGAGCTGCAGCACAGGAACATTTTCACAGGGTTGTTATCTGAAGAATGTGTTCCTCCCTTTCTCACTCCAAACTCCTACAGAAAAAAAATGCAGTAAAAAAAATTGCCTGTTAAAGACAAAGTAAGGGATTTAGGATTTAATGAACAGTTCACAAAACTCCTCTGATGTGCTTAAGATACTGCTTGTGTTTCTAGAGTTAAGCAGTGTATGAAGTAGCATGTGTCAGTTATTTTTTAATTTTTAAATCCAATTAATTGTTCTAGTTACAGTACCACTAATTTTTATCTAGCTGATTAACTAGAGAATAATCCAAATACATTTCAAATTATAAATCTTTCATGATTTGGGAGATTTTATACAAATGTACATTTGACAGTGCTAATTTAAAGCAAATATCAAGCTTGATTAAACATTCCCAAGATAAGAAGGATAAACGATTGAATTATTTTATAGATTTAACCACCATTGATATGATGTTATAAACAGAAATATTTTGATGTTCATCATTAATTTTTAAAAATAATTCTTTGGGAAACAGCCAAGAAGGACTGGAGAAGTAGGTCAGAATGTATGCACAAAACATTTGTATTCTTTACTATATAAACACTAATTTATTTATTGAAATAATACACTGTTAATTATTTATTAAAGAAATTATAATTTTGCTGAGCTTCCCTGTAAAAGAAAAAAAAATCATTAAAATGTGCTGTGGCTAATGCAATAGCCAAGGCTAGGATTGTTTCACATTTCTGCTTCCCAACTGTTTGCCAAGTGTTTATTCACAAATCACTATCCATTGAAACCTAATCTGCATCAGAGAATCTCCAGCGAGTAAGTGAAATACAAAGTGTTTTAGCGAGTACCACCCTTCAGCTTTAAGTACTTAAGAAAAATTGAGGATCCCCCATTACATCTCTTGTTGCCATATGAAAGAGTCTGTAACAGGATAAAAACCCCTTCGAGATCTGTTTTCTGGAATTGTTGCTAAGGAAAGTAAATTTCACAATTCCTCTGGCTACTTCCCCAAATCCAGGCTTTTAAAAAATGCAGATATACCCAATACTATTAGATAATATGAGGAAGGAAGGGAGGGGAAAGATTCTTTGTGAGAAGTGAAATGCATAGAGACTGTGTTTTATTCATTCTTTTTTTCTTTTCTTTTCTTTTTTTCCAATAATTTGCCATTATACTACTGATTCTCCAAAAGTATTTAAAACTCTTCTAAGCACCGTCAGTCCTCCAGCCATAAATTAGATGGACTTCATGCAAACAGTCAGGTAAGCAGAGAAAGCAGAAGCATGAAAATGCCCATTACCAATAAAAAATTGAGCACATGTTCCCAGCTGGAGAGTGAGGGGAACCTCAGTCAACAGCACCGAGATATGCGCCAGCACGTTACTCTCCAAGGCAGTGCTGTAAACGAGACAGTGTCCAGGGATGGCTTGTCTATACTATCCTCAATTGGCCTCTCTAGTTAATACATTTAAAGAAAAACAGGGATTTTATTCCATCTATTACTGTGCTCAATTAATTTAGGCATCAGCGTAGATTGTCATTTTTTCCTCTCTTTTCCATATGGAAATTAACGTATTTTTCTAATGATGTAATTTCATTTTGTTTCATTAAATTTGCTGGAAAACAAGCAATATTGTGTCCAGATAGTGCATTAATAAATATAACATGAAATTGGTTAATGTAACACACATTTCTATCAATATCAGTTAGCACAGTGTTGCAGGGGGAAACGGAATTACAATATGCTGGTTATAGTTTAGTTTTGCTTTTTTTCAAAAGTATGAACTGGATCAGGCGTGTGAGGGGATGTTGCTTTTCTACCACACTTACTGATATTTATTCTTTCTTATTTGGGGGAGACTTTTCAAGGTTATTCAGTATTTTTTCTAATCTTCATTAAACAATTTCCCTGGTGGCATTAAATCAAATTCTTTACTGAACTCCAGATAGATTAAATCTTCTGCATTCCCTTTGTCTAGGAAATCAGTTATCCTATTAAAAATAAATTTTTTTTAAAAAAACAGAGATCAAGTTTTTCAAGCAAAACATCCCTTTGGAAAAAAAAAAAAAAAAAAAGCAATGTTCCATATTATGTTTTCCATTTTTCCCTTTTTCTGTATTTTTTTCTCCTATAGCCTTGAAGAATATGGCAATTAGACTAATGGACCTCCAGTGTCCAAACTACCCTACATCCCCTGTCCAGGGCTGTATTTGTTGATCCTCAGTAAGGGGTTCCTCACTCCATTTATCAGATGTGGCCAGACTGCCTTTATACCTTGTATTTTCATGCACTTGTTTATTCATCATTTAGGAATGCAGAAATTCATTCCTATTTCGAGAGCATCAAAAATATCCAGCATTCAAGCTGGATGTTTTCCTTTCCAGCCTGCCCTGGTCCATAGCCAGCACTTCCATCCTTCAAGAAACCAGCAGAGCTTCTGAGTTAGATTTGGTGCCATGCCTGTGTCATTTCATTCCTGACCCGATTCTCACTACACTGTGGCTGAGCTTCTCCTTCTCTGTTGTCTTTTTTATGTATATGTATACATGGATAGGAAGAAAAAAAAAAGGAAAGAAAAAAGAAAGCTTTATGCAGTTTGTTTGAATTTACAAGGGCTAATTCAGACTGACTTGCGGCATTTATCTCTACTTCTCTATTTCCTGGCCTCTCAGACATGGAATATTCCCTGTCCCTTTAGGCTATCTGCTTATTTCTGCTACCCTTTCAGAACTGGTTATTTATCCAGGCAGCTCTGGAGCCCTTCCCTCCAAGATTTTCCCCTTGATTAAGATGCAAGTTCCAGTCAGTTTTCACACCTTTGATTTAAAGAAATTTCACGCCTCCTCCGCGTTAAGATCCCCGAGCTCTTTAATGCGGTTGACCTCATTAACTAGTTCCCTTCATTTCCCGAAGTTTATCCGTTTGGCGGCGCGCTCCTCGCGAGCCGTGCTGGTGGGGCGGCCGCGCGGCGCGGCCCCAGCGCGGGGCCACCCGACTGCGCCTAATGGGAGAGGCGGCCGCTCCCCCCCCCGCCACCCTCCAAGCTACTCCGCTTCCACTTAATTAAACCGAATAAATTGGTTATCATTAGATACAAGGTTATTTTCTGCCAGCGCTTCCTTCATGCCCCCGTTACAACCCCCCCCAATACAGCGGAATAATTTGTTGGCTGTGTAGCTATTTTGTTGTTTAGCACATCCAGGGGTACCTAGACCCTGCCCACGACAATCTGACCCCATGGGCCTCTGCTGTCCTACTCGAACCACTTTGATTATCTTTCTCCAAAGTGATTTTGTTGTAAAAAAAGCATTTTTTTCCCTTTACAGGCTATTTCTGCCTCAACATTCAATCCCATTTCTTAGTATTACATTCAGTTCTTACTGTATAAAAGAGTATGTGCATCAATAGCTGGGTTCCATTTGGGATCCTTATTCTACTGTATTTCCCCTCCCTCCTGCCAAACTTTTATTTATTTTTTTTCTTTTTTGAATTATGTGGTTCTTGTGCTGCACTAATAGTTCCAGTTCCCATTTTGCTGGGCGGGCTCCTTTCATTATCATTCATTTCATTATCTCCTACCTGGGGAGGTGCAGCCCTTCTACTCTTTCACCTGTTTCTATCTTCTGTACTGTGCAGACCTCTACCTTATTCTTTTTTAATTTTAATTTTTGTAAATCCAGGTTTTACCCTGTTTTTTAAAGGAATGTTCAAGCAGTTTTATAGTTGAAAATCACTGTATAATCAGGAAAAAAATCTTCCTTTCCTGTGGCAGAAGCAGATGGCTTATGAGACATTAAGGTTTGCATCAAGAGCTTGTTCAAAGTGAAACTTATCATGAAAAGAAAGTGTATTGGAAACTGAAAGCTGAAGGTTACTGCTGA
Source organism: Eudromia elegans (assembly GCA_003342815.1). Lineage (NCBI taxonomy): Eukaryota > Metazoa > Chordata > Aves > Tinamiformes > Tinamidae > Eudromia > Eudromia elegans. Next base: position 254,574 of record PTEX01000040.1, read on the forward strand.
CTTGTCATTCTACCTAATATTGAGAAAATATATAATTTTCTTAGGAAATAACAGGGAACAAGAAGCTTAGGAGATACACAAACAAAAAGACAGAGAAGGCCTGTTATTACATGTAGTTCTTCCTAACAATAGTGAACAATTTTCTATTTTACATTTTGTTACGTTCTCTACTTTCTAAACATATCGAGCAAAGAGACTTTTGCTGTTTCTTTGGGAGGCTACTGCACACCTTAAAGATCCCACCAATTACAAGATTTTCGTTGGTTTTTTAGTGCTGTTTTTCATTTCCTAAGTCTCGGCTTTCCTACCAGAGCCAATGTAACACAGCTTAAGCACTCAAGCCTATACAGGGATGAAAAAAGTAACAACAGAAAGCAAAAATCCCACAAATTTGTCTTCCCCATTCACGGTGTTTAAGTGGTTTAGATACTGCGTGTTTGCAGGACCAAACTCAGGAGGCCAGAATGTGCATTCTCCATTAATGGCCTAGTTTCCTTATGTTGGATATCGACCACAGGAGAATAACTAAAACGCAGCAGAGTAAACCTGACAGCAAAATGGACTGTGCTCCCGTGCTTGTCTGGGAAATGGGCATCCCATTCAGTACAGGGTACAACCCTGCCTTGCAAAGAACGGGGTAGTGGCGTGTGCTCTTTTATGTGGGGCAAGCAAGCAAGGACGCTGATGTGTTGGTGTTGCTCTGATTCTGTGAGGTGTAGTGGGAGATGAAAGTACACGAGGCAGAGCATGTGTCTCCTAGGCACAGTCATGCTGTGGAGAGAAGTAATTTATCCCTGCTGGGTACATCCATCATAATCCAGAGCCTGGAAATATCTGTTATTAGAGTGCATTCATTCCAGAGCTTATGCTATGTATGTTTGCCATTTAGGTTGATTTGCTGCTATGCTGGTGTCAATTAGCTTCTGAGATCCCATCCTATGATTTCTGTCAGTAATGAGCATTCTCATTCATGTAAAGTTAACAAACTAATATTGCAAATATGAACGAGTGTGAACGCTGCTTCTGCACTGCATCACAGCTCAGAGTCTGCGCCAAAAGAAAGCAGGTTAGAAGAGAGATAGCTCCCAAACTGGCGTTAATGCCTTCCGCACCCTTAACCCCTGAAAATCCAGAAGCTCAAATGATATCTCCAAACTTTGGTTAATCCTGTCTATTAAATATCTACCAGGATTCAGTGTTTTTAAATGATTTATGGGAAAAAGAAACAAAAACAAACAAACAAAGAAAACCCCTCTAATTCTTATTTCTTAGTTATGAGTTACATTTGCAGACAGTCAAATTCAAGTAGTCTGTTCCCTTCTCATTTTATTTTTTATCTGTATCTCTTTAAAAGTTTTTAATGTGGTCTCAAATAAGGCCAGTTTTGAACTTGCAGCAGGAGAGAAAACAAAATTTTCTTTTGAAGACCAAAACCAAGCACTATTTTTTAAAATTTTTTTTTTAGAAAGCCAATGTGAAATTAACTTTTCAAAACTCAAGAAAATGTATAGCTTTTGAAACAGAAGGAGAAAAAAAAATCCTGCTTTGCATTAAAAAGAAAAAGACACAAATGCAAATTTCCACTTGTCCTTTTTTATGATGGAATGTACAAATGAAAGGAACCCTTTGCTTGCCAGTGGTGAGGGAAAGGGTCCTAACCACCTTCAGAATTCTGAAAACATAGAGGCAAAAGATGCAAATCAGGGCTGAAGTTTCCCCTCATCTTCCAGAAGCCAAGAGAAAGAACACGGTGGATTCATGTGCAAGACTCAAACACAGGCAAATTTTGATGCAGAGATATCTCTACCCATAACTTGCAATGTCCTAAGCAGTTCAGTCAAGCTGTTTTCCCCAAATGGGAACCGTGCCGTATTTGGCTCCCAAGGAGAGTAACCCACGTGTGAGGGGGTCAGTTTCTTCCTGGGGTTAACCCTGCAGAACTGCTCCAGAGACATGAAGCACTAGTGTAACCGAACACTTATATTTTTGTTTAAATAAATACAGCCAGAAAGATAAAAGCAGCTCACATTTTAGCTTATCTGTAACCAAAGGGCCCTTTCTATATGAATCATTTTAGATCAGTGAATCGCTGTTAAGAAGCCCCAATGTCCAAAGTCTACTACCAAAATTGAAATGTGCAGAGACACGCTGGCATTTTCTTTAATATGCAATATTGCTTTAATGCTGACTCGTAATAGAGGAAATACATTTGAAGCTAAGCTTCTGCAGGCATGATTAATACTTTCAGGTTGACAGTGTAGTGGTAAGTGTAATCAATAGTTAAATAAGACTCTTCCTAAGGTTCCCATAAACATGCAATATTCTACCACAGCTCTTAACTAATCATTAAATAAAACAGAACTAGCACATTGCTGTGAGCAAAATAATCTTTCTAACATGACTCTTAAACAACTCAGTAAATCACTCTTCTGTAATTTCTTTATCTAACTGGCTCAGTATCCTTGATAGATTTCCGATAGCCCTAAGAAATATTTGATCAGTGGGTTGCCTACGTGTATAATCTTTACTTATTTGCTACACTAGTTTATCTCATTTTTTCCTAACTGAAATCCCATTTTATTATTTCATTGTGAAACATTTTCTCCATGCAAAGGGTGAATTTATTAGAGAGCTTAGGCTCCTCCAGCCTTCTGCAGGACTGAGCACTCCACTGTGATTATGGGACAAATGATACAAGAAAAATACCTCAGCCCTGCACTGCACAGTCACTAAATAGCTACCCAGTGCAGGGGGAGCAATGAAGCCCTTCTTTTGAACAAAAATATTGTTTTTATTTATACACAGACCCAGGTTATAACCCATGGTCTGTGGGTTTCTGTGTGGTTGGCAAGGCAGCATGGCTGAAGCCTTTGGGCAGACAGTGGTCTTTTAACCAAATAGCCTGGGTGTAAACCAAAGTCCCGCTGGCTAAAATTCACAAACGAACCCAAGCAGGTTGACTGGTGGAGTGATGTGAGATTTCCAGCCACTGCAGATCAAACAACAGGACACGCCAGTGGCTCCGTGCACATAGAGAGCGTTGGACTTTGCCCCTGCAACTTTCTAATGACAACAGTCTAAGTAAATACCTTAAAGCAGTCACCCCAAGGCACATGCACACAGCAGGAGAAAGGTTAATGTTGCATATAGTAGTTTCTGTCATCTGTCGGTAGTTAGCAGTTTATTCTCACTGTATTTAAACAAAATCGGCATCCAATTAATGGCCTGAGTTTCATATTGCCTCTGGTATTGCACTTATTTTAGAATTAAACCAAACTGCACCATTAAGTCTAATATATGGTTGATCTATGGTTCATAGGGAAATCATTAAGTGGAAGATTGGTTAAGGGGGAGATTACTACTAGGAAAAAAAAAGTTGTCGTGTTTGAATAGCTTATTTTTTAAATTGCATTGTCTTCTCCAAATGGTTTAAAAAGGCATGGCTCCTAAATTTTAGAAGATCGGATTAGAGAAATATAGGTGAATTCTGGGAAAAAAAGTGCACATTTAGGGCATTAAAATAATAATAGTAATAATAATAATAAACACTACTGAAGCACTGCTTTGTATTTTCCAGAAAATGATTGAAGACATGGTTTAATGTTTTTTGATAGATCCATATACTGGGTAAGTATATATTGGATAGTGCAAAATGTCTGTTATGTATATTATACCTATATTCAGGCACAAAATCCTCTATGTCTCCATTAATTGCAGTGCTGCCACTGTGAATTTATTATCAATAAAAATATTTGGTACCTAAATATCTACAGATATTATATTGTTCATTTGATGGAAAGTACTGTAGGGCTCAGTTAACTAAAAATGGCTCATTCACCTTAATTATGTTAATTAATACAGCTTTTGAAATGAGGAGTTCTTGAACTAAGTGATTTAATTCATCATCTAAAATAAGGAGAAACAAACCCAAAACTATAAAGCCAACTGTAGCAAGTATAAAACCAACATTCTATTTTTTGTAATTTTATTTGTCAGATCCTTTTCTGATACATTTTGATTCCTATCAAATCCCAAGTTTTATGAAAGGAACACACCTAAATTACACTTCACTTTACAAATAAGTCCTAACATTTGGTAAAGGTCCCACTGGCTACATTTTAAAATCACCATCACCCTGAAGAACTCAGACCACTTCAGGTTTCATAGTCTGTAAAGTTTCATTCAAAAAGGTAGGAAAGTATCAGTTTTAGTGGTTCATAGAGCAGAGTACAGACAAAATATCCTTTTGTTAGTAGGAAGTATTAAGCAAAAATCAGAAGCTAGTTCCTGGTTTGATACTGTCTATAGCATGTTTTCTGCTGTGGAGAGGAGAACAAAATCAACTTCTGCTTTAAACAGAGCTGTCTGTATCTATATGCATACATCTGCACAGAAAGGGATATTAAGGGAGAAGGCATAAAGTTGTGATGTGAACAGCAGACTGCATAAAGCTGGTGTTATATGGATTGGTCACCACTCCTCTGGTGACTGTTTTGCTACAAGCACTAAGCTCTTTCCTTTAGTTGGAATTTTCAGGATATTCATGTTTCCTCAAAGGCCGCAATAGTAGCGTCTTCTTTATCTCTCTGGCCATCTATTTTCATGAAACCTGCTGGAAATCAGTATCTCTGAGAGTATTCTGTTGAATTGGGTTGACATTTCCAATGGGCTCAAAGTTATCAAAGGGGAACAGGCAGCAGGACTGAGAAAAAACATACCAACATAATCACATAAGAAGCATCTTCAATATCCACATTGAAAAAAAAGTAAATGACAGATTTCCCTTTGTGCCCTGAAGACCAGATCATCATTACATCAGAAGTTTCTTTCAGTTTAATTTTAGTTATGCTTGTAAGCTTTATTTGACATTAAGGTGTTCAGAGAAGGGATGTGAGGTTGTGTCAAAAGGACAAAAAAAATTCAAGATGCTGATTTTGGCAGAATGAGATCCAGTTTTCACTAATCTATTTCAATTAGGACTTTCTTTTCAGGAACAGGCAGATTTTAATTCTGACATGTAGAGTCCTCATGCATCAGTACATCTGCATTTACTGCTGCAAGGACAGTGTCATCACAATCATATAATTAAATTTCCAAACAAAAAGAGGAAGAAGAATGTTAGTCATTAGACAGATTCACTGACTCTGAAGACAAGTATCTTGTCTCTTGTCTTAGTGCAGCAAAATAAGTTTGTTCTTGCTGTAATGTGCTATACAAATACAGTTCTCATCTTAAAAGCCTCAAAATTGTTATGATGTTGTAGGACAAAGCATAGAAAATACTACCCAATGTCATTTTTTTCCTCTTGATTTTTTATGGGTTTTTTTTTTTCCTCAGAAAATGAACATTTCAAGATTGCTCTGCAAAACGGCATCTAAATCTTCCAGGATAGTCTGAGCGTCAGCAAGGCTGTATCTCTCCTGGTGTCATTCTTGCTTGCTTATTCAGATTTGTACTTACTTTATTAATTTCTGCTTATTTTACATACTATTGGTAGATCTTCCAGTTCTCCCAGGTTAAACTGTGCTGAAAATTATTGTATGACGATTTCTGAAAGTGGAAATGCCTGACTCGTGTCTCTGTGAAAATCACAATGTTCCAAAGTCTATCTCCTTAAATGATTTAAATAACTGTCCCTATATAAGTAAACACTCTTCAACAAGCAATCTATTAATAAGACCCATATGATCACTTTTAGATAGAAGGTATCTCTTGCATAGCTAAATATTTCGGGGAGGCTAAATACTGAATGAGGTGTTGTCGGGAGGCAGAGAGTGGGCGCTTTAATGCAGCACCAGAAGCAAATGGATTAACAAGCAGATGCCAGCCTGTGAGGAAATTACAATGGGTAGCACTTTGTTTGTTGGAGCTAACCAAACACACCTGTGATAGGAATTACAGTTTGTCAGAAAGATATACAGTAGCCACACTTTCATGTTTTCAGGTATTTAAAAATGACAAAATTCAATGTCATTTGCTTTTCAACAGCAAATAAATGAAATCTTCCTATGTTAAAGTTATGGGTGTTTTTCATTAGCTCTTAGATACAGCGTCTGTGCTAGAATCCATTATCTAGTACATTTTGCTTTCCAGATAAAACTTTCAAATGCTTACATTTCATTGCACGTTGGTTGATTGGATAATTTGAACATCAAAGGAACCTTTCATTTAATTTAAGCCGTAAAGTTGTCTTTTGCTTTATTAACTTTCGATCAATAAACAAGCAATTTGGAAATGTAATCAGGAAATGCTTCCAATTGGCTGACAATGTATCAAAGCCAGTGCTTGAAGGCAAGAGCAAGCTGTAACAAGCAGTTTATTACCAGTAGCTGTTACTGACATTAGTCAAAACCAAGAAAGATAAAATGGAATAAGAAATGTAATGCTGGAAGAGCCTTGGGCGCTGTGTTCTCTTCTTCCTTTTGAAAACTGCAAGCCTGTCTTTGATATGATAACAAATATAAACTGTTTAAAAACACCAAATGCAGAAAAACTGAGACTAGCCTGTCATGGAGTTAATCCATTCTAGAGTGACATACAAATAGTGTAACATCCAGCGGATATATGTTATGGAAATATTTTGAATTGGATTTACATGTAGTGAGCAAATTGGAACTTTTGATTTTATGTGATATTGTAATGTGCATGTTCTCATATTAACTGAATGTAATCCTATTTGAAGATAATGAGTTTTCAATGGGCTCTCCAAGTCTGAAATTGCATCAAAATGTTTTGGTTTTGATTGGAGAAGGTCCAAATGGATTTAGAAAAAAAAAAAAAAGACTACCTTGGACTCGGGGGTCCCCCTCATTTCTGAGAGGAATATTCTTTTTTTTCATATTTTTTTTTCCCAACATATCCTCTATTAAACTAGTGGAATGTTGGGGGATTTTTTTTTTGTCAATGTGCTATTTATTTTGTTCTATGTTGCCGATAGCCCAAAGCTGAACACTGGGCTTGAGTTCATCTTTTTTTTGTTTTATTGAGCAGTCAACGTCTTGTAGTCATTGCACAAACCTCTGCACATATTTTTAACTCAATTAAAATAAATAAAAAGAGGAAGAAAGAGAAATAATTCTGAGAGAAATTTACTTGCGAGGTGAGCAAAGAGTGTAGATTAACAGATTTAATTTTACTTTTCTGCCATGAGGCAAAGTCACAGAGACTTAGCATAAAGGGACGCAGAAAAAGAACAAAGAGAAAAAATGTTTGGGCTGCCTTTTGAAAGTTCTCTGTGTTGGCGCACTGGGCATGCTGAGCACATCACAAGGTGTACTGACACAAAAGTCACATATTTCCTCAACTCAAAGAGAAGCAATATTGTTATGGGAGGTTATTCAGTCATAGGAGTATAGAGATTAACTGTTTTACAGGTTTTCTAAAAGTAGTGCAGTTCCACTACTCCATGTGGAGCTATAAACATAGATGTACATAAAACATTAAAAGGTCTTAATTTCATCTCGTTAGTCTGTTTCAATTGCACCTTAAAATTCTCTTTTCCTTCATGCCTACAGCACCTTGAGACTGGTTATACTCATAGTATACTATGATGTATACTCATCAACTGGCTGTGTAGCAAATCCTTCCTCTGATGGTAAGCAGGAGGCTTCATTCCTCACAGCTCGACTGTTTAGCCTATACATGCCTACCTAAATGTGTCCTTTACCAGTTTGATCAATATTAACAGGTTTTTACTCAAATCCCACCTTTTTTTTTAATGAGTAGGGATCGTTTTTGAGTCCTGAAGACTGGACCACACAATGCCCTAGCTAGATCTCCTATAAGATATATTAATGAAAATATAATAATATATAGCTTTATGTCATTGGAATTTGGCATCAATAACATCTATTGAAATCATCATAATGGTATGGTGACAAAACTATAATGAGGAGGACAACTCCTCTCATTTCCAGGTAGTTTTCACATGATCACAAGACTTGGACCACCAAAAAGAATTCCAAAAATTGATCAAGCATCACGCTTGCCTGCAATTCTCAGGAAAGTACTGCAGTAATCCCACTACACCATACCAAAGGCCACTTCAGTCTTTTTCTTAATCTTTTACCATTGTGAAACAAATTAGGAAAGGAGCGGGATAACAAGAAGGGAGCTTATGCTTGAAAGAAGCAAAAAGAGAGAAAAAAGATATGATGTCCATTCTTATATAATTCCACTCTTATAAAGTCATTTGGATCATTGCAGAGATGGAAAAGCACCGGAGAATGGTTTAAGTCACAGAGAGAAAAAAATATGTGTAGTTTTCATGTTCCATGGAGTAAGGGGGGAAAATGGAATTAAGGAAAATGCACACGTGCTCAAACACTCACTATACTCTTCTAAATAAAATCACATTCCCTTATATTCCTAGAAAAATCCCATATAGATCTAAAATATTTTCCAATCTTACTACTAATCAACAATTGGCACAACAGCTTTACAAAAAAAAAATCAAAACACCCTTGTATCCATTTTCTATCAAATTCAGATTTGATGGGGGCATGAGGTAGATTAACAAAAACAATGACACAGATAACACTGGCATAAAGACAGGAAGAAATACTTCCTTTATATGTTCTAGAAGAATGTGTAATTTTATCCCCATCTACTTTCCACATTCTTAATAGCATATCTGGGAGTGAAAGAATTTGCTCTAAAATATGAAATACCGATATTATTCTCTTCTGTGAAACAAGTGGCTAATTCACAGCAAGTAGCTCTATTCAAAATAGTATACACGAGAAGTGAATAACAAGTAATTTTGGCTACAAAATAATTGGCTACAATAATGTCACTCAGAATTCGCATATACAGTAGCTTCCTCTGTCCTTACACTCTTATAGGTTTTTTCGTAAAAAGTCTATTTCATAACTTTACAAATCTGTACGGTCAGTTGAAGACAGATTGCCTAAATACAGAGCATTAAGAAAGTTCTATCAACTGTTCTTAGCGGATCTTTGTACTGGGTGTGGCTGTTCAAACTTGGCTGTGCTGTAATACAAGACTCTGAAAGAAACCTTCCTGTGGCCACATCTACAGTAGGATCTGCAACAGTAATTTGAAGTAGAACAAAAGAGTGTGACCTTGTGATCATCATCGTCATCACTGTGAGAAAATGGACCATCGTAAGAGAGGCCAGTTGTGCGTTAATATGGCAAGGCATTCTGAGAGGCAATAATATCTAGGTTGCTACACATCAAACCAGAGCATTATACAGTACATGGCTTTCTCCAAGAGGGGAAGCAAGAAAAGTTCATTTTGTTAAGCAGAACAAAATAAAAAATAAAAGATGTGACATTTTTATACATAGTTGATGAAGGCTATAAAAGGAGAAGAAACCATATTAACCTAAGAAAAATAGGCATAGTACAATTATGAACAAATTTAGGCTGGAATTTAGAGAACGGTGCAAACTTGTCATGAGTAAATGTGCATAAAACCAGATTGCAAATCAGCAATGGTGGAAGAAATCTAATTAATTGTAAAGAGCTTCTTTCTGTGCTAATAAAAAAAAAATCTTTCTGGGATTCAGTTCCAGATGTAGACACCTGCACACATAAAAAAGGTAACAAATCCAGTCAATTCAGATGTAGGTTTTGATTCAGTTGATCCTAGTTTCATTCAAGGCATCCTAGAGTAGCTCCCCCGGCCTCCAGCTGTAAAGCCAGAAAGATGCAGGCATTCTATGGCTCCTGTTTCCTATCTTTCCATCCCTAGTGAATGCTTTGGATGACATGGTGCATCTCAAAAGGAACTGAGTGCCTCTGCCTTCTAAGTACAGTCAGCCAAGCCTAGAGAGCAAGCAGTTTAATCCCAAAACAGATAGATAGGGTTTGATTTTGTTTCTTAAACAGAGACATCAAATATATATGATAAGGTTTAAGCTCTCTTTCTTGGCCTCCAGCTGCTGCTCCAGAGGAATGTTGTCTCTTTCCTACGTCACTCGTACCAGTTTTTGTATTAATGTCTTCAATATCACAGGGCGCCTTTGCTGAAAGCAAGTGCTGCCGCTTAGGCAGCAGAGTCAGAGCAGCTGCTCAGTGGAACTGCGTTGGGTCGGCTGCAGTGGGAGTTTAGATATCCAGCCCTCCTCTACAGAAACTTAAATGCTGCACTGAATCCCACCCACACTATATGTTTGCCTGCAATATCTATAGAACAAATTACATGATTCTGGAGGTCTCTATCGACTGCACATTGTGAGGTAAGCATTTATTTTTGAACATTAGGACATTATTAAGTTCACTTCTGTCTGCCCTCAGATTCATCCAGAAGTCATACAGGGCTGTAAGCATGAAGCCAAGTCTGTGCACAGGTCTTATAGTCAAACACTGGGCTAAAACCACCACTTTTACCTTTCATATCTGAACTGATTTCTGCTTAGTCAGTTTGTAAAATTAACAAAGTAACTTTGATCTTTGTTTGTTATAGGTATTTTTAAGAGCATATACATTTTATACCTCTCAGGAAGACCCAAAGTATTAAGTACCTAGACCACAAACCCATCTATTTTTGCTGTATTTATGTATGGATCCTATTAAAGATATGATTTTGCTACCATTACAACACAGCTGGTAGATATAAAAACTGTGACAAATACTTAAATTCAAACAATATAAATACTCTACAGGCAATTAAAGGTTGCTTAAACAGCAGGTATAGGGGCAATTTTCATGCTCATGTGCCAGTTCACCATTCAGTTATGTAAACCTTCCATGCATAAAGCATGAGCTAAGATGTGCCAAAGGCACCTGATTGGTTTTGAGCCTTGGTATTTGGTTGCCAAAGAATGGCTACTGCTGTTTACATTTCGTAGACTACAGGTTGTTTTCAGTTTACGCATATAACTAAAAAGAGGAAGAAAAAAAATTGAAAAATTAGCCGAGCTCAGTTATACAAGCGTGTGGTACAAAAGTAATTATCCTAATTGCAACACATGCTGTCAGCCTTCTGTAATCACAGAGTAAAATACAAGCTGATGGTAACACAAATTGGGAAGTCTCAGGGATATCCTAGTTCATTTTACTAGCAAAATTGCATTCTTGCTCTGCTGATTCAGCATTTGATATTGGCAAAATGGAGTTTCTGTGTCAAGACTGATTTTTTTTTTTTTGTAAAAAATCATGTGAACAGATATGTGAGCAGACGGTATTATTTGTACCAGCAAAGCCCACAGCTGCCCGTTGAGTCAGTAGTTGTCTATCTATAACAAAGAT
>PTEX01000040.1:270789-285789 GCA_003342815.1 Eudromia elegans
AGTAGCATAACCATAAATGCTACTATTTTGCAAAGAAAAATTATGCAAAGTATTCATACAAAAATGTGAGCCAGAGTTTGCACACCTCTTCAAACGTTCAGTTATGAAAATGGAAGCTTTCCCTCCAAAATCTTCCAAGGAAAGAGCTAATTTTCTCCTCCAGGCTATGACTGGACATTTTCATCCATCGTGCCATTTACAATATTCTTCCAATCCTTCTAGAATCAAAAATCTTTGGAAGTATCCCCAGTACAGTCTTCTCTATGTTTTTTCTGCTTGACAGAATGGACCACCATTTAAGGACTTTCTACAGGATCCTAAAATGTCTCTGCTTCATTTCTGAGTGTGGCTGCTACTGTTATTTGGCCTCTTCTTTCTGTAAAAAAATAAATCAGTGTTTTTTATATTTGTCTTTCATTTTTGCACTTTTCACTAGCAAGTGTTTGGTGTAGGATTAGGCTTTATTTTATTTTTGTTGCTTTGAAACTTCAAAGCATGAACACTATTCTTATTATCTATTTTCATATTATTATTGTGTAATATTTTAATCATAGGAACACCAAGCTTGATTTTAAAATTGCAACTGCTGTTGCTAGTTGTCTCAAAGTGACAAGCATTAAAATAGCAAAAATGGATTAATTTCTAGAGTGCCATCAATTTGATTATTTTCAGCAGTCATATGGAAAAGAAATATTTGTTCATAGTGGATTAATTTCTGATATTCACTAAAATAAGTAAGATCAGATGACTTCAAAATCTATGGTATGACTTTAGTCTAGCCCACTGTCACACTGGTCATATGAAGAGTCTGACACCTTAACAGCTTAGAATCCTCTGCAATATATATAATATATAATATATTATTATATATTATATTATATATATTATTATATATTATATTATATATTAATATATATATTAATAATATATTAATAATATTATATATATAAATAATATATATATTATATATTTATATATATATATATATATAATATATATATTAATAATATATATAATATATAATATATTATTATATATATTATAATATATAATTTATTATATATATATATAGTAGCTAGAATAAATTTGTGACAATATATGCTCTGTATGTTGATGGGATAAGCCTAACATTCAGAGTCCTGAGCAGAGGGAACTGTGCTGAGGCTGATGCCATTTGTTGACAGCAGGACTAAGATCAGTCCATGCACATTATGTGGTTTTGTGAAACACGCACAGGTTACAAACACAGAGTGTTTTTGGGTATGAAGCTATGACATATTCACAAACAACATTCCCATAGTGAGGATATAATCCCCAGGAATACCCACAGGTTTACTCTCCAGGAAAATTTTTTTTAGCAAAAAGTTTAAACCATAAATTTACTGTTTCAAATTACTCCTTTTCAACAGAAGTTCTTCATGAAATAGAGGTTTCAGGCCTACCGACAGAGCTTTCTTCTGGACGCTAGGTTTGACTTGATTTTGTAAGATTTGGTAGAGGAACATTACTTTTCCAGAGATGGTAACTCTCTTTTATTCACAGGAAAAATCTCTTTTTCATTCAATATACTATTTACTGAAAGAGGAAAGACAAAAGAAGGTATTCTTCTCTGATTCAAATATCCCTACATTTTTCATCATATTTTACATTGATCTTTTGTTTATTTCTACTGGAAGTCGTGTTTTATTTATGCTGTTCGTTGTACAGCACAGCTTAGAAGAAGGTACCTGTTGAGAAAGGTTACTTTTGAACTAAGATTATGTAGCATTCATAGCAGGTACTACTCATTACGTTTTAAACTGATTTCAGGGAGCACCACTCAAACTGGTGTGAAAACTAAGGACAAAAATATATTTCTCAAGACTCTTAAACATGAGGCTTTAAGTAAGAACCTGAGCAGTATGGATCTGAAACACTCAGAGGCAGTGAGTAAATGATGTTGTTTAGGTTACAGCCCATGTGAGGAAGGGATGTTAATGAGAGTGAGGAAAAAATCAAGTGGGATTTGTCAGTAGTCATCAATGGCCAGTAGTTCATAAAGTCTCTTAGTAACCACATATTACCAATTTGCAATTTCTGTTGATCCTAGCCTCTTTTATACAAAAGAAGATGAGCATCTTCTGCAGCTATTTAGCTCCTGCTTATCACTTACTTGCTGCCAATACCCAGCTTCAATGTGCATCTCCAGTTTCACTTTTTGGCTGGGGCTTGCCTCTCAAATAGTGCTTTCAGCCCAGGCTCTTATGTTCCACAGTTTCCTTTTTTTGCCATGAGTCCAACCTGGGCAGTCTGAGGTGAACTGCTTTCTAGTTAGCTGACTCATTGCACATCATTATCAGATAGGAAGGTCCAACCCAATCTGATATTTCTCCAGAAAAAAAAAAAAATCAAGATAAAATCTTAGCTGGGACTTGTCAAATTCACTCTGTCTGGATGGATGTCAGAGTTATAATAACAAGTGGAAAATGTGTAGTCAGAACAATGAAGAAAACCGTATTAAGCAAAAATGAATAAGGTGCCAAGGGTCTTACAGGAGGGCAAATCATAACCAGTGCTCAAAGTGCAATGGATGGAGATATTGAGTAATAAGAAGATAAAGATCTAAATACAGATATTTAACCTCTGAAGGCCTTCAAGGGGCTTGTTCTGTAGAATCTAGATTATAACTATATAAAGCTTGGCCATAAATGAACTCTGGCGCTGTGAGAGGGTTTTTCTTTTCTTTTTTTTTTTTAAGGTTAAGGCATTTTTATGAATACCAGTTAAAAAATGAAGTCAGCTCAGCACTGAGATGAAGAGAAAGGAAGAGAATGAATTAAATGGTCATCGTTCTAAGAAGGCCATTAGAAACAAGCTGCATTGAGGTTAATTTCTTAAAAGCTGACGTTATAGTTTTAAGTGAGCAATTCCAAGGGGAGCAGCCTTTGCCCTCCCAAGGTGGTGAAACACAGACAATGTCCGAGATATTAAGTTGATGCCTTAGCACCAAAGTTTTACTTTATAAATGGCTGATGGGCATTTGCTACACAAAGACCTCTTAATGTGGCATTGTCTCACTAGGGAGGAACAGTGGAACTGTTGCTAGAATCATATATGCTTGTATAGATTTATATACTGTTCTGTCCAGATTACTGTCTGGTCTTGTGACACAATTGGATTTAAACAGGTTTAAACAGGATTATTGGGAGTCTCTTGCACAAAACACAGAACTTCAGACCTGATGCTGCTCTGATGATACAGTCAAACTGCAGAGGAGGTAAAAATGTGTCTCCACGAAAAAGATATTGCAACAGAAAAGACAATAAGAATGTAAGAATGGTAAGAACTATTAAAATAGTGATTTCTTTGGGTGCTAGCACCTCCACCTCTACTAATATGAAGAAATATGTACATATATATGTCGTCCTCCTCGGCTCTACCCTTTTTGCCTAAACTTTCTCAGTTGCAGGCCCTTGATCTTGATGCAGGCCCTTTGTATTATTATTATTTTAATTTAAAATTACTTGTAGTAACATTTCATCTGATTTTTTATTAATAAACTCAGGATTTGACTATGAACATGAGTTAAAAAATAAAAATTAAAAGGTAGATTATTAAATATGAATTCAGTAAAAAATTACTCCATTACTTGTTGCTGTAACTTATCACGGACATAAATATAATTTTTAAATTCACAGGCTCATGTGCTTGAAGGCACATACTGCATCCTCTCCATGACAATATTTCTATGTCAGGAGAAGTAAAGAGCATGGGCATCATTTTCTTTATGGATAGCATAGTGGGGATGGAAAAGAGATGATTCCCTATCATTTTGCTTTGTGAATTCCCTTGTGTTTGTAGAGATTCTCTTGCTTTCATTAATTTATGCAAAGTGCTGTTAAACAAATCACTACATATGAAGATAAGATAGCGTAATGCACTAATATATTTTTGTTGTGTTTCTGAAAATTACAGAAAGTAATGGTATAGCTAATCTGCTATAATTTTTTAATTAAATATCATTTGTAATTACAAATTGATATTCCCAATCCAAGCTTTCTCATGCTGATATTCCCTTGTGTTTGCTGCCAAAAAGATGCACAGAGTAATCTGCTTAGCACTACCCATGTTCTTTCTATCTGTTGTTTGTTCCATAATAATATTTTGATGTTGACTAAGAGTTTGTCTTTGAGGAACAAACCCCTCAAACAAATTCAAATTCATGGAAATTAACAATGCAAAAAGATATAACAGAAGCTTTGGGCCATAAACAGAGGTACAGATCAACACAAAAAAATGCTGTGTTGTTATTTTCTCTTAAAAATAGACCTTAGAATATTCAGGTAAGATTTCATGTCTAACCCTAGATCTGCTGGCGTAGGGTTTCCTCTCAGAGCACGATGCAGGTGGACCGTGCAGCTCTCAAGCCTATGAAGATTTAATCGTTGTTGCACTTGTCCTGGCTGGGCTGGGATGGCTGAAGCTGAACCTTAACATCAGCAGATATGGATCTACAAACTCTATAAGTTCTTCTGGAGTCACAGTTGCTATTTGTGCCCTAGATCTGTGTTGCCTTCCCATAATCACATTTAATAATGTGCTGACTTCATCTAACATAGCAAGATATTCCTGTTTGCCCAGCATCTGTGTACTGGATGGCCACAGACTGAAACACACATAGACTGTTTCTCCCTAAAGAGCTTTTCCTAGGTCTGTTGAGTCCTCTGGAGAAGGTATTTGTTTTTTCCATGCCAAATCCAGGATCACTGGCTTGCAGAAATGATATGAAGTAGCCTGAGTCTGTGTCACTGCCTGGAGAGAGCAAAACAAGGTAGACATGTAGAAAAGCAGCCAGAGGGACTACAACATACAGACAGCTTGGGAGGTTGCTGAGATACTGGCACATGCACACCACACCTGAGAAGCAACTGGAAGAGGCTGCCCAGAGAGGCTGTGGAGTCTCCTTCTCTGGAGATCTTCCAAACCTGCCTGGATGCCACCCTGTGCCCCGTGCTCTAGGGGTCCCTGCTGGAGCAGGGGGTTGGACTAGATGATCTCTAGAGGTCCCTTCCAACCTCAGCCATTCTGGGATTTTGGGATTCTGCGTGTGTGACATGCAGAATTTCTGCTATTAAAAGACATTGTTCATTTTTTATCAGGCATTTTACAACTTCTGAACAGTTTGTGTCACTATTTGAATCCTGTTTTTGCAGTTTCACAGAATCACAGATGGTAGAAGACGGTGTTTTCCCCCTCCCAAAACACTACTTCCTGGGCTGTTAGGGACTTCTGTGGTAGGACCACAGTCCTGGTGACTGGTAGGTACCAGTCACACACAGGCTCCCCAGATTTACATCTCTTTCAAATCTTTTCTGAAACTTAGACAGTTATGTATCTAGCAAGTCTTTAGGATGGGCCAAAGAGGGAGACAGAGAATAGCCCTCAAAGAAGGGCTGAGAAGGCAGGCTTTGTGCTGATGTTTGTGTAGTTAAGCTTTTTTCCAAAATAACAGTGAGATGTCTTTCTTACATTATGTATCAGGCAGTGAAGTAATTCACAAACATGGCATAGGAATAGAGATTTTCCCAGCTTATTTCATTGCTCCAATGTGAATGATGAAAGGATATTTTACCCTGTAAAAGGCACTGTTGGTTTCATGCAATACAGCAATTGGGACTTGCATGGGTCAGAAGAAAGAAGCTTCACAGTAATATTTTTAGTATTTTTTTTATATATATCATTTAGAATTGTAATTGACACCCTGGTAGACTTTAATCTGTATTTTTGAAACATGTCTGTGTTTTAGAGCAATAATATTCTCCAGTTAGTGGTGAATATCCATCAAGGATGCAAATATGTGATCCGAGAATGTCAGCTCAATGGATAAGGAGGATTCAGTAAATTGTTTCCACATTTTCTTTTCACCAAGCAAGGTATAATTTTTGCATTTGATGGATTCCTGATAATTAGTCTCATCTATTTGTAACACTGTCAAGTTACAGGGACTCCCTCTGACCTCTGATGTATGGAGAATATATTTAATTTGTCTTTAAATTTGTAAACTTTTGTCAACAACACTAAATAATAAATAACTTATAATATAGGTAAGTAAGTTTTTAAAAAGTGAATTAAATAATGATGCATTTAGAGAAAAACATTAGCTAGTTTAACTCGTATACATTCAGATATTTTTACAGTTTCTGACAGAGGAAAAAAAACAGATTAAAAAGAATTAACATTTCATTCTGTGCTTGGAAATCAGGTACAAGAAGGGTATAAAAGTAGGTCTGAATATGAGAGAATTCATATGTTTGGGGAGAAAAAGTGATCACTTAAGAATCCATGGTGTGCATCTGAAAATCCCATTAGAGACTGTCAAGCTGCATTGGTCAGACAAAAAGAATATGAAATGGGACCAATTAATACCGATGCTGTTGAATGCATGGCAATAGTTTCTAGCTCCTGATTTACGGAGGATAATACAATTGAGTGGAAACGATTTTGATACATTTTCATTTGTGGCTATAAGTCATATTGTGTATGAAGAAATGTAGGAATCATAAACTAGTGACTATAGCCCTTGATTCTGAGTCAAGAGTCGTGGTCACTGATCTTTTTGATGACCTTGACCAGATAACTTTTCTTCGTAACTGCTTCCTGTAGTCATTTTTGCGATGTCTAACTTGGCTGTAAGCCCTTGCGCTCTTCAAGAGAATTGCTTTTTTTTACTGTATATTCATGCAGTCTGCAGCAGAATGAGCCTATGGTCTCCTCTAGGGAGAATTTAAATACCATAAAATCATGTAAGTAACAGGAGTACCATGGCATAGAGAGGGAGAAAATTGATAGGATTTGGGGATCAAGGAATTTCAGACTCGAAGAATTTCAAATATATAGTTTCCTTGCACTGAAATAGCTCTGAAACAAAACCAAAATTGGATCTATCTGATCAGCATGTTTCCATGTTCCTAAAACTGGTTACTAGTGCCAATGACATATTTTTCTAGATTAAGAGCACAGAGGTTTAAAATACTTGCTTTCCAAACACCAATGGCATATCCCTAGTACTACTGAAAACTGACATTCCTGGTTCTTAATTAAGGAGTAATATTCTACCTACCTGGAAGTAGTCTGATTTCCAGATAGGTAGAATCCCCTGTCAGAAACACGGCTCAGGGAACTCTCCCCTCAGGCCCCAGGGAAAGGAAAGGCCTTGTCACTCCTTGCTGGTGCTGGCCGGACCCTTCTCCACTCTCCTCTCTTTTCCAGTGTAGCCAGATGTTTGGTAAGTGGCTGAAATTACTGGATCTCGATAGGTCTCAAGGGGCCAATCACCCAGCAAGTATGGAATCACAGACACTGTCTTCATATATACAGTAAACCTACTGTACACGCAGTCATTATTTTTATTGCTGGAAGTGCTAACTAAATGCCGATCTAGTTGTGACAATAAGAAGCCCAGACCAGACCAACAGCTGGCACACCTAATCTTTTCCTTTGGCTCATTTTGCAGCCAGCAAGTTCTCTCGGGCAACTCTCTGCCTGATATCTATATTCACACTGTTCCGGGGTCCTGGGGTGAGAGTGTGTTTGCATGAAGCCGTGCTCATGCTGCAGAGGCAGTGCAACACGGAGCTCGTGTGGCGTGGGCCCCCAGCCTGGCAGAGCTGAAGGCTGCAGCAAGCGTGCCTTTGTAACCCAGAGCAAAGCATGCCACATCTGAGGGCCTTCATTTTAATAACTGATAAAGGGTATTTTACTAAAGTAACCCAGTTTATTTGATGCATCCTCTCTTTTTGGAGAACTGCAGCTTAGGAGGAGAGGTGCATGAAGATTTTCAGTGACGGGCCAAAGAGTCATTTACCTGTGGACTGTCGTGAGTGTACTAGGGAGTCGAAAGGGTTCAAAACCGAAGCACAAGTAGTGTTATCCCAATGGATTACCTCCCCTCTCCCACACTTACAGCTTCTTTTGTTGGCTTGTCACTACAAAGGGACAAAGAATCATTTGGTTCTTAACTTATTCATAGAGAAGAATAAGTAATTTATATGCTACCTGGCTTAAAAATGTTTTAGTATTTTTCAGCCACCAGCAACTCTGCAATTCTCTACTGACAAATAGTTTAGTAGACTGGGTTTATCTGTGTTATTCAACACTAAAAGTAGTCTTGGAGAGCCTAAAAGCAGTTAGGGTATGTGAAAGACTAATTTTTGCATTAGTTGGTCTCAGGTGATGATCAGACAGTCTACAAGCACTTTGGTAAAGAAAAAATGAAACTCTGATGACTATCTGATCAGACATCATGCTCCTTCTGCTTGGCTAGTTAACATGGTATTTTCAGTGCATAAATTCTACATGGTAGCCTTTGAAATGCACTCAGAGACATGTAACATTCACTTTTCACCCTTATCCCCGTGTTTATGGCCCAGCTTGTTGATTCCAAACACAGTTTTGTCCAGTGGACGTGAAACAACATCAGTTTAAAAGCATGAAGGCGCACTGTGCTTCAAGTTGCCAGGTAAGATCTTTAGTACTCATTAATGGGCAAAGGTGTGTGTTCTGGTTTCTGCATGAGCATAAAAATGTTTGCACATCCATTTTACATCTATATATTTTAGAACTCAGTTTTGGGGTTTGGGCATCTCCTTAATTTCCCTGTGTGCCCATTTACACTCCCCCAAACTGGTATTTGTTTCTATGAACTGGAGTACCATGAGGAGACCCATTCAGTAGCTCATTTGAACAACAGTAAGAAAAGTGCAAACCAAACCAACCTGTGATTCTAAAGCCCAGGAGATACATTTTATAATTTTAAAATGTAATGCTCTAATCTTATAGGAGTTTATATGCCCTGCACCGTTATCAAAGAAAACACCAATATTACTATGAGCATGGATGAGGACACAGAAAGAAGTGCCCAGGCCTCAGGGTGTGATCAGCTGTTTAAGCCCCCACGTACATTTTCAGCATTCCTGGGCAGCTAATTTGGCCGATGAGTCTGTGCAAGTGATTACTGTCTACCAGCAAATGTCTGTTTGAGGTGTCGCTCTCCATTTCTTGACTATTTAATGAAACTAATCATAAAATCACTTTCCGAACAATCTTGCTTTTTATTTTTAACTGTCTCCTAACGTGATCTTTTTTTTTTCCTAAAAATAAATCAGAAAGTTAGAAAAATTTATGTTATGCACCTAAAATGTTAAAAATGTGAAGCTCATGAGATAGTAATGAAAATCAGACCGAAGTAGTGTAGTCATAATAAAACAAAGCTGAATAATCAAAAGAAGGCTGCAACTATAAAGTCTCTCTACCTCAACACAACTACAAGTTGGGTGAGTTTCTTACTTTTTTCTTCTTCTTGTTTTTTTTTTTCTCTTTACCTGTTGTAAATTTCTTGTGGTCATGTGCATAGTGAATCTGGAATGACATGGTAGTTGTCCACATCAAATTGCAGATCTGGATCACGGCCTTATGATTTTTTTGTTGCCATCTGTGTCCTGGGCAGAAGGGCAGAGCTTAGTTCTGAAGAATGTGAAGACTAGAGAAGGAAACCAGCATGTCTTGGCCATTCCCTGTTTGTGCTTAATTTTGTATTTCCTTTGCACATTTTGATTTTATTTGGGCTGATTAACTGATTAACATGGGATCTGGCAGCAATTTCTTCCTTATTTATTTTTAGCATATTTTTCAAACCGAAAACATATTAATGACAAAATTTCTATTTGAATGAGAGCTGTTCCCATGTAGCTACATGAAGCGCAAGAAGTTATAAATAGCATATGCTAATGAATTAGAGGTGTTGATTAGCATCATACTTTTATTTCACACGCTGATGTGTGAACCTTTCATAACAAAGCTTGTAGGAGAGCGGAATTTGCCTCTTTTACATGTTTGTTCCTTAGAGCGAAGCAGTCAGCAGTTTGGCCGCGTTCAGCTCACTTCCAACACCCCGCGTGACCTGTCAGGCTGGGGCAGAGCAACCTGGAATCGCTTCTTTCTCCTCTCCCCACCCTGCCCAGCCACAGCGGCCAACAGGCTGCCAAGCAGGCTTTACAGAGCGTATTTTGCCACCTTTTAAAATGAGCTATGAAAATATTTAAATAATTACCTATTAAAATGATCTAAGTAGTTGGAAAGAAATTCCTGACTCCTCTGGCAGGGTGTGGTGTGAAACAGCAGCTGGATGAATGTGGAGGAGTTGTGCTGAGATGGGCAGTCAGCAGAAAGTTGGGGGAGGGCTGTGATAGGCAGGGGGAAGAAAAATAAAATAATTCAGGTGAATAAACCATCCCACATGTAACCACATCTAGGGAAAAAAAAAAAAAAATCACTTGCATTTGGAAATTTTTGGCCAAAACTGGACTTTTGAAAATGTTCTTTTTTTCGCACGTGAAGCATAATTCCCATCTCAGGCTGTGCTGGCCTCATTTTGAGCCTTCTCATTTGGAATTTGCCTCAGTAATGGCAGGGAAAGACTTTCTAGGCAGATCTGAGTGTCAGCTGGAGGAGCTCAGGAAAGGAGTTCCTCTCCTTGAGTTTAAGTAAGTGGGCAAGTGTGCTTGGTAATGGGTATTTTACAGGAAATGTGTGGTTCTGCATGCTTGTTTATGTTGTGTTGAAGATCCTGTTATTGCTTTTGTTGGTAGATAATTTCATTTGACAAAGCACTGCAGATTCATCTTTATGTATGAATTTGCAACTACAGACTGGGAAGCATAAAAAATGAATACTGAACTGAACATGCAACGTCACAGCACATAAATTAGAACATTCTGCAGCTAGAAAATGCCAGGAATTATGTTTTCAATTTTTCACAGTATCATGAGAAACAAAAATATACTCACATTTAAACAGTATTTGTGTAAATGTGGAGTGTGTTGTCAATTTCTGAGTTTTCTATTCTAACTTTTGCTCTATAGTAAGCCACTAAACCAAAGTCTCTCATTAGCATTCATCTATGCCTGGCCTAAACTGGCATTTACATAGAGGGTCTGATGGCTGTGCGAAATGCTGGGCCCCAAAATCCGTATAGTGACACCCAGCAAGTTGTGAGAGACCACAGTAACTTCGGTTTTATAACTCACTTTATGCCCACCTCAGTTTTGGGAATACATCGTTATTTTCAAGAACTTACTTGACACCTGAAGAAAAAGATAGGAAAAGAAGTGGGTTTTTTTTGTTTTTTTGAAGATGTCAGTCTTTCTTGAAATCTCCTCATCGATCGGATAACACGATCTGAAAAAGTAGCAGAGCAAAAGCTCGCGATGTGACTCGGTGCTTTCTTCTAAAGTTTCCTGATAAATGACACTTCTTTTGGTTCATTGTCTTAATTAATTGGTTCTAGTGCCTTACTCATCCCTGATTGCCACTTCCTATTACTGTGCCTCACTGCTTGGCCTCACAGCTCTGTCTTGCTGCTGGACTTCTGTAGCTTTCCTCTACTTTTTAAAGCCATCCACTCTGCTGTCGCATCCCATGTGATTAATGTTAAAAGTATCTCACCTCCTTAAAGAAAGAGGAGAGAGAGATTCATGTCTGTTCGGAATAAGCACTGCATTTGGGCAGGATGCTGTAAGATAATTATGAGAAATCAACACAAGTTGGGACATCTCAATGATGTCTGTGTTACACATTCCAATAATCAATAAGATAATGTTACTAAAATATTTCTGACTTATAAAATAGAAAATTTGGATTAAATTTCAGAAGGTTGCTACAGATTATCAGTAAGATGCTCCAAATAAATAAAACTGCATTTCCAAAAACTTTTCAAGAATAAGAAGTATGTTGGAATTTGGAGCAGCTTCGAAAATAATATAAATACGGGGGGAAAAAAAAAGTCTTACCAATGATTATTTTTATGCAGCATTTTCTTCTAACTGAGCACCTATCAGAATGAAGATGGCAGAAATGCCGTGAAAGGAGTTTTCCAGCAGGAGAAAATTCCTGCCAGGCTGGGGCAGTGAAGCCGGCAGGAGGGAAGGAGCAGGGCTGGCTGTGGAAGGCCCGAGGGTGGCTGTGCCTTGGACTCCTGCACTTGGGGCAAGTCCTGCACGCTGTGGCCATTAAGGCACCCAGAGGTCCTCCTGTGTCTGCTGTGCCTCACTAGCTCCCACGTGGCTGCTGGGCATAGAACGGGCTCTGGAGTTATCACCAGCAAACTGAGGAGTAAAGATGACATTGCACTGCAGTATTTTCCCTTCACTGAAATACTTTTGTTATTGCTAATGTCAGAAAATCAAGATAGAGTTAAAATGTATGGCATAAATATTTAATTTCTGTGCCTGCCCTATATCCTTATGCAGTAAACAAAAAGAAATCTTGAAATGAACTCTACAGTTCATTTCCCCATTCTACTAAAAGTTTCTCCTTTCTACTCAACTGGATCTAACTAATCACCTTGTGGGAGAGAAAAAAACATGACAAAAAGATCCAACGGAAGGACCTTGAAAATCTTAGTCTAGTGTCACTCTTCTCAGTATACGATTTCTTTAAAGGTAAGAAAATATGCCACTGAAACACAAACCATAAAACTAGGCAGTTTGCTTGACCTTGTTTTGATTCAGATCCACACAAAACAAAGTGTTACAAGGCTACCTATATAGATGCTTATTAAAGCTCAATATATTCCAAAAGAGAAAATCTTAGTCAAATAGAGACTAAATGTTACAACAGTGTTCATTAGAAAAATATTAATTTCTGATAAAATTAAAGACATATACAACATCACAGAATTGCTTTATTTTTGTCAGAGGTTTTATGAAAAAAAAAAAAAAAACCAAAACAGCAGTGCTATAAATTTTACAAACTGGGTAAATTCCACCAGAATCTGCCTGCCTAGTAAAAATATCAAGTCAGTTTGGAATCTGGAACCTGTAAGAACCTGCTGCAATGCTATACTGCAATTCAATAGAGCAACTTAAATTATTTTTAGTCTTTAATAGTTTTTTATCCTTATTTTCCCAAGTTTGATTTTATGCATGGTTATCTGGAGCACTTTCTTCCAACTAGCCACAGACTGGAAGCACGTTATGCCTGGCTCCCCAAACAGTGAGAGCTAAAATTCACTTTCTAGTTGACAACATCAGTTCCTCTGGCTTGGTAGTATAACATTTGTCTATCTTTGAGAGCCTTTAAAAATTATGTATAAATAAAGAGTACCCACTGAAACTACTTAGAGCCATGCTGTGCCTTGGATCTGTATGAATAGTTTCCAGGGATTTTACCAAAATTTCAGGACTAGGGTGTTAAATTGGACTATATCAATAAATGCATCTGCTATTATTACTGCTTGACTGTACAGTGGACAGAAGTTCCTAATACTGCCCCTAAAAGTTTAGAATAATGACTGTTTTCTTTTTTAATGATAGCAGTTTGGCCTCCCCTTCTCTCTTCTTCTCTACCCAATACTCCTTTCTTGCTCATTTGTTCTGCTTCCTGAGTTTCTGCTTCTGATTCATTCAGAGCCCAGCTGCTTCAAGTAGCTATGGTAAAACTTGCAATATAATATTTACCTCACCGTAGTATTAGTCAAACTGTTGGCCCTGTTATTTGTTGTCCCAGGCTTTCTACTGCATCGGGAGAAGAAACAGTTGTAAAAGCTTTGCCGCAGCACTGTGCTAACACGTATAGCAGCTGCTGCAACTAGACCCCATTACATTCTGTTGGTTGTTTTCCTTCTTTTCAACAGATGATGAGATTTGGCTTTCCATGATTCTCAGTCTCACCGTTGACAAATCAGTCATACAAATCTGTATTCCATCATTCTCTCACATATGTAATTGAAGTCGAAAAACATTTTAAAGAAATATGTGGCAAATTACTTTCGACAGTGTGCTAGTGCATCTACCGGTAACATTTCTCCTAGGCATAGCAGTGTAGAGAGCACACATCTGGAAAGACATTAACGTTAATCTAGGCTGACCATATTCTTGTCATTTACACATACTTCATTGCAAGTAAACTTGTTGATTTATTTTTAATTGTCAAATTGCCAAGAAAATATGAATCCAAGAACTCTAGTGGATGACTTTACACAAAACCTAAAGCAGCTTTCTCCTCAGGACGGAGTCAGCGGGGCTGCAGATGAACAAGCCTTGGGCAACGGGTCCAGACTGCCAAGTGCTGCATCTCCACATTGCGTTCTCACTGGCTTGCACTAAGACAACCAAACTGGTGGGAATTTGGATTCCCTTCCCATACGTTTGTTTCTAGAATGTTCTGGCTGCTTGCAAATGCAGGTTTCTAATAAAGCATTCTTCTCTCTCATATATGTATATATGTATATATATACATACACATGCTCTTTGGGGGAAAAAAAAAATATATATGTAAATGAGCCCAATAAGTATTTTAACGGCATGAATCCATCTACAATCAGATCAACCCAATCAATCCATTAGGACTGAAAATCTTCCACGTGCACAGACATGGCCTCCATTTGCTTTAATAACAGCATTGATTAGCTTGTCGTTAAGTATGCAACATGCTTAGGATATATCATTACCTTTCTGCTTTGTAATAGTATGGAAGAAGAATACTTTCTAGCATTCAGATAGAAGTGCTCAAATTGCACTGACATAGATACTGTGCCATACTTTGAAATTTTTTCTAATTCATCAGGAAAAGCTTATATAGAAAGGATATTTTTACAGGTATTTATTTTAAGAGAAAACTTGGATGCTGTTCTCAGAAGCTAGGCAGGAGATATTATTTAATATTAGCATCTTTAGGTAATACCATCTTTCCTACACACTAATTCTGCTGCTACTCGCCACATTAGCAACCCCACCACCACCAGCACTACAACTTCCATGAAATTAAACACACACCTTTCCACAAGCCAGAGGCTCAAGACAGAGGTTTGCTCCATGCCGTCTGACTGTAGCATCCAGTACTTTTAAGGAGCATCCTGCAGTATACCGAGCTTATTTTGGATAAATGAGGAGCCTGATGTGGACAGTTACGTGCGTGCAGGTGGGTAAACGCAGGTTTTCTGAGCATGTAAGCCACAACACGCAG
>PTEX01000040.1:295789-313289 GCA_003342815.1 Eudromia elegans
AAGCAGCAGAACGTGCGCTGCTGCTGACAAGAAAACAACCAGATCCTATAACGGAGTACATGACTTCTTAATTAAATTGAGTTGAGCTGGTGTCAACAAGGAGAAAAGATACTTGATATAATATTCTCAATTATGGATAGCATGTTTTCTACAGAGGTTTCAAGTCACATCAGTTTTAGCGTAAGGCAATACTGAACTCAGTAAAACAGCAAAGGGAAAGCTGGACAACAAAATATAAACAACTTCAAATAGGTTTAGATTAGTTCAGCAGAAATCCACGTGCCCATTCCAGAGTTTGAATAGAAAAAAAACTATTTTTCTTGGAAAAAAAAAAGAAGTCTGAGGTAGACAATGCCTTTTTGTAATAATAACAATAGGCTTTAAGTTCCTAAAGAGAGTCTGAGTGCTTCCCTTCTACCAAAACAGACAATTAACGAGTTCAGCTTCTTTGTATTTCTTTCAGCCAGCTCTGCTTTTTTCTGATGTGGATGTGTTTTAAAAAAAAAAAAAAAAAGAAAAAAAAAGAACAGAAAAAAAGGACGAGTAAGCAAAGGTAACAAAAAGGGTTTGTGCGTCAAATCTGGAAAGGGGCAGGGATGGCTGATGGCTCCACAATCGCTCCAAGATGCCCAGTGGAACAATTTCTATAGTTCAGATATGGGTCCTCTGGAACACCCAGACTCTCAAATGTCCTCATAAAATCACGTAAGGGAAAGTGCTGTAGGATGTCATGATCAAGACAGAGATGTAATTTCTCAGACAGTTAAGTCAATGTAATGACAGGCATTGAAAAAGGACTCTGCCTTTGGCTTTGTATTGAAGAGGCAGTACACATCAAATGAGAAAGGCTGCCTAGGCCCATGTGTTTAGTGTGAGCTTTGTAGCCAAGCGTATGGTCTGCAGCAAGTCAGGTAATTTCTGAAGATTTTTAGTGCATTCTATATATGGGTTACAATAATCAGTCTAAAAGCCAGGGCACTTTTTTTTGTTTTGTTTTGGTTTTTTGTGTCCCAGCTGGAACAGTATTTTGCATTGCTATGGTGACTTAGGCACCCAGTAACAGTAGGGAGTTTCTTACTTGGGTACTCAATAGCACAAAGGGCAATACATTAGATAATGTCTTGAAATCCCTCCCGGGCTTTTGGCTACGCAACTATGACGCTACTGACACACTGGCTTTCCTGGTGATTTCGTGCACAAGCATAAAAGAACTGCAAAGGTGCTGGAGCTGAGCAGAAGAACAAGTTCTCCCAAGGGAATCTTTGTGACTGAACAGTTTCTAATCCTGCATTTTTTTTAGACATGAAACTGAGCATACATGGTATGAGAACCTATGCTAATTATTTCTCCTAAGGTTTTGCTCCCTTATTAAAGTTATAGAGGTTTTTAAAATTAAAAAAATGTAAAATTAAGTAGCGCCCAAACAATCTAACTTTCTCCCAGACTAAATGATGGGACAAGTCGATCCAGTTCCACATTTCCAGTGTAACCACTTATGGTAGACACTTGCAGTTTCTGTTTCCAGTTATATTTCTTACAGACACTAGCCTCAATTCTTTCATGCTGCAGACATCCTGAAGTAGAAGAATGATTTTGTTTCACTATAGACAGTTCTGTGTATGCTTTGAGGGAAGACATTGAAAGAGCCACAGCTACAGAATTCTTCAAGTTGTAAAGTCTGAGATTTCATAAATTCAAGTCAACAGGGCATATGGCTAAAGTACATAGAATATTGTGGCTGACGTATTTCCTACTATATATTTCTAAATTTTAGTGTTTGAAGAATATTTTCATTTTTTCCCTCAGAAATCTTGGCTTTCTGAAGACTTTTTTTTTGAGTGTTATCATCCAGCATTTTAGAAAATATTTTCCCAATTTAACCTGTTGAAACAAATATTATTTAAAAATCTGTTTCACTCAACTTTAAAGCTGTGAAATTCTTTAGAGTTTTCTAAGGAAACATTATTTTTCAATGAATACTTTTGGTAAAATAATTTTCCCTACTGTACAGATGTATTAATTGGTTCGTTTGACTTTTGTTTTCTAGTAGCCCTAGACTAGTAGTGCCGCGCCAAAGGGATGCAGACAAATCCTACAGTATTTTAACACAGCTATTTCTATTCAACATATAATTTTGTCTCTTTCCAATTTCTTATATAAAAATATGTTTTTCTTAAGTAGAGACAAACTGTTTATTGACAAGAATATGTGCAGCCATTTATGTAGATCCTAATCCAAATATTAAGAAAGGGAAGAAAGCCTATTAGATGAGTAATTAACTACAAATTCAGTAAAAAACTGTCACAGAATCCATTCTTATTTTCCTTGAGCACCAGGAATCACTTCTTCCCTCCCCTCCATTATATATTTTTCATATATAATGAAATGTTGAAGAAGTGCTATTATTTGTAGATAAAACAAAGCCTGTAAGCAAATCTCCAGTTTCAAAGAAGAACGGGAGGAAAGTTCTATTGCTGCATCCTCCTGCCATGCAGCTGTGGGCTTGTCACTTCCTTGCACTGAGAGGGGACACAGCAACAGCATCCTGCTGGAGGAAACCTGGAAATTTCAGCCTTGGAAAAGCACTGCTCCAAGGGTACTTCTCTTGACGTGCTTTTCCAGTGTGTTCCTTTTGAATGACACCCCTTCCAACCCGGGCTGTCTGAGAGACATGTGTAGGAGCAAACAGGAAACCTGCAGCCTTCGCTCAACTGCAGTGTTGGGGTACAACAAATAACTTCAAGACAGATTTCTCTTGATCTTACTCATCATGAGGAAATCACATGGCAGCCAGGCAGGCAGATCTGCAGACTCCAAAAGCACATTTGAGATGGGGGCACTAGAACAAGTGAAGATTCACTGATCAACGGCCACCTGGTTTCTCTGGTGTGTCAGGTCAGATGATAGCAAGAATGAGTGTGGGTAAATCTATCCTTGTCTTTAAAATCTGCAAGACTAAAGAGCTGGATTCCTATTTGTATCATGTGTTTATATTATACAATAATATGCATTTTTTTATATATATATTTACAATATATACTTAACACAGTATATTTTATATTATACAAAGAACCAGTGTTCTTTGTTCTTTGTTCATAACAAAGAAGACATTTTCTTACTTGGTTGAATACTTTGAATGCAATTATTGATAAATTCCCCTGAAGAAGATATAAACAGCACAATCTTGCCCAAGCACACCAAAACACACTGGTTCATTTCAGCCGGAGACAGATGAAACTTACAGTTCCTATTCTAGGCAAAATTCAAAATGGACTTTGAATTAAAAATTCCAAATGACACATCTGAGTGGAAGGTAAATCATGCTGTACTTTTAAAATAATTTCATCCTTATAATAAGCAATCATTCTGGTCTTGAAAAAATACTGAAGATGTAAAAATCAAAACTACCTATATATACCCGTGGCTCCTCTCTTGCTTTTATCGGTGTACAAATAGAGAGAGCAATTTTCAGATAGTAAAGAAATTTAGTAACTGACAGATTTGCTGCTGTCCCCACAAAGAAAATCCTTCATTTTCCTTTAAGTAAAACAAAACCAAAACACATCCTAGCTATGTCTCATCAAAAAAAAGGATAAAAAAAATATATTTCTAAAAGTATTATATTGATACATTATTACATAAATGACTACGTCTTTATCAATGTTTTTTAACCTGACAAGAAAATGTCAAGGCAATATATAGGCATTGATGTATTTTCAGCTGCAAAACTGTCATATGAAATCTTTGAACAATGGATAAAGGAAAGATCTTACTGGAAAACTGACATATTAGCAATATATTTTCTTTAAATTTCAAATGAGGCACAATTAGTCCTTCTTAAGGGATCTGAATTTTTTTAGAATCGAGTTCTGATTAAGAAGATGACCTCAATTTTTTGATTCTAGTGACTGTTACTAAAATTCTCAGCCTTGACATTGTCTTGCTCCCTTTGGTGCCTAAACAAATGTATTTTTTTCTGTGATATAACCACAAAAAGTAGAAACTTGACTAGAAATTAGCTTAGGGCACAGGCCTCTAAAGTCTTTCAAATTCTCAACTGCATGTAGTTCAAACGTCAAAAGTTAACATGTTAAACAAATAGAGGGATTAGGCAGAAAGAGCACAGGAATTTTTTAAGATAAAAATTGAAAGGAAATGACAAAGTACAAGAGATTTGAGGGTCTGAATACTTTCTGGATGCTGAAGAAACATCCAAAAAGAGCAAGTCAGAGAACAACACAGCATATGAAAAAAGGCTATGAATTGGGCATGCTCAAAAATATCTATTGGAAGTTTTAATAAATTATTCTTTTATACAGAAACTTAACAGCAGCAACTAAATATCTCAGTACTATTTGGAGTAGAGCAGGTAAATGTTCTCTGTGCAAAAAATGGAAAGCTATTCAAGGATCCAGGAAAAAAAACATGGACTGCACTGTGTATATTTTAACCACACTGCATATAGGCTACACAAAGCTTTTCTTCTGTTTTTGCTGAAAACTTTTACATCAGTAAAGACTCTTGGGAAGCATATAGCTAATCACACAGATAGTGTGGGACAACAACGCTAAAAATAATTTCCTTTTGCTAACATTTCCAGCACATGTCTTTCACATTTCATAATGTAATCATCAACATGTTCCCACCCTGGCACCAAAAAACAGTTGTTCTAATCCAGCAACAAGGGATTAAATAGCACTGCACATACAACCGGGTCTAGTAAATTCTTTCTTTCCCTGGGACAATTCTTTCTAAAAACGTTAATTCATGTTTTTTTTTGACGGATGTATTTAAAAACATTCCATGTAATGTTACCAATATGTTTTATCTTTCCATGCCAAGTTTATCGGAGCATTGCTTTTTATCTTACTTTAAGTGCTAGGAATTGAAGTGATGACTATCTTTGCCTCCTAGGACTACTCTGGGGAACATCCAGCCCTTCAATCTGCTTTTGCTGAACAGTTTGACAACATTTAACAAGTAGAACTGTACGTCACACTCGGCAGGGACCAAGGGGTCAAGCTGACCTGTGTAAGGCTCTGCACTGAGCCCTGGCTCACATTTCTTGCATTACTCAAATCTCACACTCACTGCATAACTTTCTTCAAGGCCAGGGTTCATTCAATCTTAAAAGTAAGTGTGGTTAAAGATATTTAGCTATCACAGCTGTTCCACGTTACAAAGTAAATGGACTTGGACAATCTCAGCGAGCATGTAGTGAGAAATAGCATACCTGAGAAAAATAATCTTTTTATGTTTTTTCAGATTTACTGTAAGAATCACAGAAGATAGGGCTGGGAGGGATGTCAAGATGTCAGGTAGCTTCTGCACCTTCATTCTTTTTCTCCTTCCCTAAGATAGGATCATTTATACCTAAGCTGCTCCTGACAGAAGCTTCTCTAATTTGTTCTTAGAAGCCTCCAGTAACAGAGGTCCCAAAGTCTAAGTTTCTATTACAGATCTTAATTATTTTCCAATCAGAAAGTTTTCTTTTTTTTTTTCCAGTGTCTATAACTCCTCCTTGCTGAAGTATTAATCAATAATTTCTTGCCCTATTCCCAATGGACAATTTCATTCCCATCTTGCCTGCACTAGCTTTCTGAAGACAACAGCCTTCATCTTTACCCTCAGTTTCTTTCTTCTCAACTAACAAATCTAATATTGTTAGTCCTTAGTTTTCAGAAGAGGCCTCTCTCTCTTCTGTATTCCTGACATACCATGCAAAGTCACGGGGAGAAGAGTTTACAACTATAAGATGACAATTGCCCATTGACCTCATCTTCTGTTGAAGGATAATACAAGTAAGCCCCGAAATGAAAGTTCCTTTGAACTTTCTCTGTCTTTGTCCCACCATTTTTGAAGCACATCCAAGGTGTTCTCCAGATGAAGGCTTATTAAAAGAACTAGTTGCAGTAGAAAGATTGCTTTTACAGACAACTTTCCTGTTTGTGCATCCCAATATGCTTTTAAAACCACCTGCCTTTGGAAGCACATATTGTATTAGTGATCTGCTACAATTCTTAGTGTCTCTTCTTAAGCACAACTGCTTATTCAGTCATCACAAGCTCATATTACACCTTACATGCAGCCTTCCAAAGGCTTACATTCTCCTCCCATTCTTAGGCTTTTGCAAGTTTAAGGTTTGGGTGTGAAGAGGAACTCCTGGTTGAAGAACAGGGCACGTACACTACGGCCTCGGCAAGCTGATTAGGTTGAGAAATGTGAGAAATCAAGGAGCCTCAGTTAATATAGCCTGTCTCAGCATATTTGGGCTGGTGGCTAACCCCAACTCCTGCTTCACCAAGGAGTATGTTCCAGCCTAATGAAAAATACACAGTGCAATACTGTGCTTCTTACAGCATCTGCAAATATCCAACTACAAAATAAAAGATGTTTGAAATTGTTATTACAATAACTCCACTTGGATACAAAAGCATCATCATTCATTTCAAGATGACCTAAATAAAAGAACACACGCAACAGTAAAGCCTTACACTTGATAGGTGCTTATCTCCAGGTATTTCATCATTAACAGGGCATGGTTTCAATGGAGGTACATTAACCAAAAATGATCAGTCTAACACCAACTTGACCATGTCAAACACTTAAATGAACCAAGCATTCAAGTAATATACAAGTCTCATTCCAATTGTATCTAAAGATATTTTTCAAAACAAGGCAGTCAGTCGCTAATGAAAGCTTGTGTAGGAATGTATGTGTGTGAATGGGTGTAAAGTGCTTTTTTGTTTTACTTTTGTACAGCATTAACCATCATAAGTCCCCCAGTCCATTCTCCAGTACTGTGCTATATGACTAAACTACAATAATTTTGTTATTTTTTTTCATTAACAGAAAGAGAACTAGAAGATTTTGTTTGTTCATTTTTTATAAACAGAAGCAAATGAAGAAATATATTATATGCCTGGAATATTGAAAAGAAAAAAACTCACACATCTGCACATTAAACAGTGTTACGGAAGGACTGCTAGAAATATGGGAAGATTGGACATTCTACCATATCAGAATCAGCTTGTTCAGCCCATAAAAATGAACATTGAAAGTTTCCACACATTTAAGAAGTAAACAAGAAGAACAAAATATGGGAACATGAATTCTAATCATCAAAAGAATTAAGTTCTGCAAAGGCTTTTAAATCTGAGCAAGATTATGTAAGTAACAAACAGGAAATAAGAATGAAACAGCAGCCTGTATGAGCCCTAATTCCTGCATTCTGAGAAGATTAAAACTCAGAGAACATTTTTCACCTGTGATGTCTGATAATGCCACATATGCAAGGTACAAAGAATATTGAGATGAAATGGGTAAAGAAACAAAAATTAAGTGGGGGGAAGCCCCTTATTGACAAGAGTATTATTATCATAATGTAATACTGCATCAGAGAAACATTTCCACTTAACCACATCAACCACAGGTTGATGGAAGTTGTTGGAAATGGTTCTTGAGAGCTCACGATTGTGCAAGATTCTGCAACGTCATCAATAATGGGGGAAATATGAGAAAAAAGTCATCTTGATAAACCTGGGTAAAGGAGGAGCTGTTTGACTAGTGTGGTCTAATTTAAGAAATACATTTAATATAGTTACTCAGTTGGAGAAAACCATTAGGAAATCTGAGTAGTACTGCACAATAACCCTAACAGAGACTACGTCAGGGCCTGTACTACATGCAAACCCTACCAGCACTGTTTTATAACACAGAGCGCTGTGAGATGCCAAGTGAACATTTTACTAACCGCACTTTGCCAGAGGATTGAGAACAATGCTTTTGCATGTAGCCTTCACTATGTATGCTCATGTCTTTAGTCACCTTGAGATTTGATCATCTTAATGCGCTCTATACATGCAATTTCTCATTGAGATGAAGCCTTTCTACAAACTCATTAAAAGGCTAAACAATTTCATGCCTAATTTTTCTTTAAAATTTGCGTAGTGCCTAGAGTTTTCAACCAACCAATTCTAAGCAATAGAATTACCCTTTCCCAACACAACGATTTTTCAGTGGCTCTCTCCTTATGGATCATTATTTAAACTGATATTAAATTACTGGCATAAAGCGTAACAATTGAATATTATTGTAAATCTTTATTTGATTATTTACCTAATATATAAATCTATAGACACATTTTGGACTCATGTACCTCCCACAAAATGTTATCTAGAGGAAAGAGTCTTCTTTAAAAGACTTCTTCTTATAATGTCACATTTACTCTAAATCCAAAGGCAATCATCAAAGGTTGATAATACTTTTAAGTATATAAGCAGTTTTAGAAATAGATAAGCAGTTTTAGAAATATATGGTTAACAACACTGCTATCATCTCAGTTTTAGTGTTGTACAAAGAGAGGAGTCTCAAGCCAGATGTGTAAGTATGCAACCCCATTGCAGAGAAAATTTAGGCTCATAACTTCAAACACATTTTAAATATCTGTAAAGCTATTGAGGATGCTGGATTTTCTTACACAGACTCTTGAAGTGACGAGCACAAATACCTTGCTCATACACTGAGAACTTGTAAGGGCAGTCCCACAAAATTTGCAGCAAAGCAGCTTCCAAAAAGATTCTGTGAAACCCCACAGGTGCCTACCAGCATCTGCAAGCCAGTCTATGGGATCTGACATGTTTCAGCTGAAAGCAGCTGAAGACACTGTATCTGTAGCGTGATCTTTTTGTTGAGAGCATTGGGACTGAACTGTAAAAGTGCAACAGTTGTGGCTGGAAAAACGTGAAGAAGAAGAAATAGCAACTACTGATCCAAAGTAAGAACATGTAACATTTAAGAAGCTAAAAAGGAAATGATAAAGGACTGGAATGCCCGCCTTAAAAGATAAGAAAACTGATGATCAGAAGCAAAATATAGAGAATAAATGAACTGAAAAGTAATGTAATGCAAAATATATTAAAAACATTATAAAATTTTAGTGAAAAGCTATATCAATAGCAATGGCAAAATGTATTATTAATCAAAATGTCATTGCATACTTTTGTATCAGTGTCCACATGACTGGCCAGTGGGGAGGCAGTCACCACACTAAGTTTACTGTATCATGATCCATAAAGGCAGTAAAGACAGCAAAAATTTTTAGAGATAAGAAAACAATATGATAAAACACCAAATTACTGGATATGCCTGTCCCTTTCAGATCCTTTGCAGTGTCAAGCAAAGCCAACATTATTTAACTGCTTATTCTCTCAATGGATTGTCTTTCTACTGGAATATACTCAGACAAAAGATCCTCTGATTCTTAGCTGTTACTCCTCTAGTATAAAAATAAAAATCAACTGTTGTCACAAAGTCTCTTTGCCCATTATCTTCCCTGCTTATGTTAGGTTTATGAATAAAAATGTGTGAAATGAAATTTCCAACAGGCACTAAAATATCAGGTGATTAGGTGAAATGTTTTTGATGAATAAGGATATCCAGAAATACTGCGTTTCTTACTAACTTTGTCAGCTCAACTGCATGCTTTGCACCTATTTAATAACGTTTGTTACAGCCCTGTTAATTGATGTGTTTCTAGAGCTTATTTTCTTATACTCTATGTCAAGCCTTGTACAACGAATGAGGGACTTGGATCATTGCAGTCTCCTAGAACTGAACAAGCCTCCAAGGTAAATGCAAAGAGATCATGAAATGGGACAATGCAATGATAACCACAAAAAAAAAAGAAAGAAAGAATAAAGAAAAAAGAAGTAAAAAAAAGGAGGAAAGACAGGGGATTGGAACATTATGAAGTTAAAGAAACAAGAGAATGAAAGGGATTAAAACGGGAATGAGAGGTAACCTACTGTAAGTGGTGTGAAAGCTTAACAGTGGGGGACTGGAATAATCAGATATGGGAACGACCTGACAATGGAATGCTTTCAAACTGAAGCACCTCAAAAGTAAATGATCTTAGAGCAGAATAATCAGAGTTGCCTCTGGGAATAAAATTTAAAGATAAAAAAGTTTGAAAAAAATAACAAGTTTGATGATTATGCAGATAGAAGTGCAAAGAGAAATGATCCAGTCAGGGCAGGAGTGGGAAAGGTAAAGAAGCAGGGTTGGGAACGACAGCAGAATACAAAGGCAAAGGGGACTGAAACCACGCGTGGTTGGAACTCGTCCTTTCACAGACAGAACTGAAGACGAAGGACTACAGAGGAAATGTTCTTCTCTTTTTTTTTTTTTTTTTTTCCCCCCCCTAATTTATCTCAGATTCTCTCTTGTAATTGTTCATTTTGGCAAAATTTCTTCTTTCGTATAACAACCTGACACAACATTTTTTTAGAAATAGCTTTAAGCATCTTAGGATATACATATATTTCTTGATATGTGGCTTCAAATAATTCTAGTCTTCAAAGGAGAATACAGCATTGTAGCAACTCTAAACACAGAACACAGAGAGTCATATATGTGGCTGATTATATGAAAAAAGTGACTCTTAAGAACTACTTCTGTTTTTACTGTACTTAAAAAAATATATTTAATCTTTAAGATTCTAGAAAACAGTATGAAATTAATTATTCTCCAGGATTCTGGATTTTATATTAAAAAAATAGATTATTTTAACATACCAATTGGGACTACATTCGTCCTGTCGCCATCAGTATACATTCTCATGGACATGGGGAGCACATGATGACATTGTCATTCCACAAAACCTCACCAGCAGGAGATTTACCTTCCTTATGTGCCATGTTAACTCCTCCTACTCCTTACTAAATAAGCAGCTGTGAGTTTTAATAGAACCACTCCATGTTCCCTATGTTGAGAATACAGTTCTCAGAGTTTTTCTGACTGATTTCTTCTTGTTTCCTAAACTGCTATGGACAGCTTTGCAGTTTAAATTTTTTCCCTTTGCTCCTCAAATTTATACAGTTAAGTAAAATGGAATTTCACATGATGAATTTGCCAAAATATGAACATAGGCAAAACAGACGCATTAGGTGTTCTGTTCATAAGCCACTATGGTCCATGCCAGTCACAAGAATCATTGCAGTGGGGCCAATGTAATACAAAAATAGAGATAGAGGGAAAAAATAGTTGAGTTTATTTTTTAGCCCTGCTATTTCCTTTTGCTGGGAGTACTATTAAATGCACAACTGGAGGTACAGGAAAAACAACAGCATTGAGTTGGCTTCATAATGATGCCTGGCTGTCATTTAGAAATCTGAACTTACTGGCTCCGAAGGAACCGACTTTCAAATCTCTTCAAAACTCCCTGGGAGTGTGAGAGTCCTGAAATCCTGGTTAAAAAGTCGTGTCATTGCCAATGCACACACTACCATTATTGCCCCTGAACACCACTGAACGTCTTGTCCAATGACACCACTTCCTCCCTTTTTTTTTTTCGAGATGATCAGAATTTGTTCTTGCCTTTTTTTTTTTTTCTTTATTACTATTTTATTTACTTATTTAGTTTTAACATTTGATCCCACGGTACTTGCATCAGTACAGACTCATGGGACTTTCCTCTGGCCAGTCAACTTGGTTAGCAAGAAAAACTTGAAGAGTTCTCCTTTTTTTTTTTTTGATGAGGGAATCAGTAGTCACAGTCACTGCTTGGCATTACAATAAGGCAAGGTTAGTAGTATTTTTTGCATCAATATGTTACTCCATTTACTTTCAGGAACAGTAGAGACTACAGACTTAACTATTTTTATGAAAGATCAGGAATATCTAGTTTTGCGCAGTTATATTTTAACACATAAAATGACATAACCCTCTGTTGTCTGTGCCGCTATTAATCTGAAACCTGTAGCTTTTCAGCCAAAACTCAGTAATTTTGGAGAAGAATTCCAAATTCAAAAAAGGAAACAGTCTTAAGTGCTGATTTAAATGAAAAGATAATTGCTTGACACATTAAGGGAAACTGGAAATTTGAACAGAACACAGGAACGTGTGCCCACAGTGACAAGAGAACATATGGCTACAATGAGTAATGTATTTCTCAGTAAAGATGTATGCCAGGGAGCTAAGCCTAACAGGATCTGAATTTGAAGACTAAACCATGGCAGAACTTGGATTTACTGCTGTTGAAACAGAGGAAGGATACCTAGGATTTGGGATCTCACTAGTGGAATGCTGCAAGACCATGGATTTATCATCTTCCATCAGACTGGAAATGGAAATGCCTGGAAAGGCAGCAGAAAATTTCAAACGCCGTGTGTAATTATCAGCATATTAAATTTCTTAATTGTCCGGCCATGATCATACTGATTATCTAAAACTTACATCTAATAAATGCAGCAGATTATCTGTTGTTAGCCAAACAAAACTGCTTTTAAAGTGCCGCTACCATAAATACACTGGCTGGCATTCGCTGCGCTTAACATCCATTTAAATGTCAGGCATTTAAAGTTGTATGTGCCTACCGTGTCTTTCCGTCAATGAACAGAGACTACTTCCTAAGCAGGCTGATTCACCCACCTGCATTAGACAACCAGTCTGTAGGTTGGATAGGCTCATCCCCATAACTGCTCTCATTACGCTGATTCTGAAAACTAGGTGTGAAGAATTAGGTTCAAATCCAAGGGTGGAATAATTTCCCCAATTTCTGATACTCAATATGAAGTATTGAGCCAATGGAAACCTCTTCGCTAACGCTCTCATGCTCAAAACAAAGAAATACTGACTACTGAAGGCTTATCTGCAAGGTTTTTCTAACATGACAAATATACACTACTAAAAATATTTATATGTATTTATAGGTATTTATATACCTATATATATTTATATATGTATTTATATTTATATATGTATTTATATGTATTTATATGATAAAGCTAAACACCACACAATTCTAACAAAAGCGTGGCTGAGATGCTTGGTCACTGGAACATTTTCCTATTTTCCTGCTGGTGGTCTAACAGCGAGCCCATCTATCGCAGCAAGCTTGGTGCAGAACCTGGCTCCAGTCCCTTGCTGACTGAAGGCTCTGCTCTGGAAGGGGAACATCCTCCTCCCCGCTCCCCTCCAACCTCGCCTGACATTGCTGTCTGCTTTCCAGCTTCAAGAGGACAGAGAGAATGCAATTGCTCCACATATTCATGGTATGGTGGCTAGTATACTTTCCCTGGATACAGGAGACGCAGGTTTAATATCCTTGAAGACTGATAGAGCCACCTACTCCACGGGCAAGCACTCTAATTATCACCTTCAACACTTGTCTTCCTAGGTGAACCTTCCATGGGAGATGCAAATAAGTGGATGTTGGTGGCAAGAAAATAGAAATTGTTTCTAGTCTACCAAATATTATGCAATCTGTATCAGAAATGTGAATTTTAAAATCTATTTCTCTTCATTTTTTTTCTGAAATCCTTATTTATTCCACATCTGTCCTGCTTTCCATCTGCTGTTCTTTTCTACTTTTTTTTCTCTTTTTTTTTAATAATAAAAACCAATGCACTAATAGGAACCAAATGGATGTGGAAGCAGGGAAACGGCCCCTTCTCTTCCCTGGTTCTTCCTGCACAAGCCTCTCACTTCGCCCCCTTTCCACACTCCCTTGTAGACTGCATTCCCTTTTTCATGCTCTCTGCGCCCCAGCAAGCGAAAGGCAACGGCAGCCCAAGCGGGCAGATCCCCAGCCCCGGCCTGCAGCTTTCCTGCCAGCTCGTGCTCCGATGGCAGCCCCTCACTCTGACGCTGCATCAGGTGCCGAGTCTGAAGAAGGCAGCCCCTTTCTCGGGCAGCATCTCAGCACATTCGCATCTGGCTGCTTCAGTCTATCGAGTGCGAAGCAACGTGCGGTCACACGGTTCAAAAGTGTCACCACCGCACGTCCTGAAACTGCCGATTTTTGGCAAAAGCCTAGCTCCTTGCATATGCTATAAAGGCGAGAGGAACACTCAGGAGCACTGAGTCGAGATGTGACGCAAGTCACTTGCCTTTTTTATAGAGGAGAACTGCTGCAATATGCAATTTCTTAGCCTTAAACATAATTATACAATGCAGCCATATCTACATAATCATATGCACAGATATCTCAGTTTATCCAGCAGTATGTCAGACAGTACACAGCATATGTAAACATATCTGCCAAACGGTTACAAAACAACTTTAATAGCAAGTGTCATTCTTTTCTGTAAAGTAGCTGTTTTTAACACACATGATCTAACTCTTGTTTGCTCTTTAAAGTTTTATTGTCTTGGCATTTTATACAGGAAGAGAGCATTAGCATACTCAGGAGAACTGCTAAAAGTAAAAGGCCTCAAGCTACCCACTGCATGGTTGATAGCATAAAGCACGGGATATAAAAACTTTTGTCTGATTGCTCACTTTACTTGTTTTAGAGTAGTGTTGCTCTCAAGAGCATATATTCATGTTCTTTCTACTTCAAGTTTTATTACTTCTTTTGTATTATTTAATACATCTAAAGACACTTCCAAAAGACAAATTTTTCCATTTTGAAAAAGTAATGGTTTGGAACCTGATAAAATACATTAATGTTCACAGTATATTATTTTCAAAGGCAAGCAGAATAAATGCGTAATAAAACAATTAAATGTAGGACAATAAACATTTCTGTATAATCAGAAATATGTGAACATGCCAGACAATTGAGAAACTGGGCAAAATATCTATCCCTAAAAAAGGATAAATAAAAATGGATTTATCAGACACCAAAATATAAGTAAAATGTGTTTGCTCTCATTTACTATTACTCCTAAATATCCCACTCTAGAGTTAAAAAGAACATTAAAAATGTGAAAGAGAAAAGGGAATAAAGAAGGCAGATTGGCTCAGCTATTTTAAATACAGAAAAAAACAGAGAATGTAACTGTACATATACATTAACAAGCATCCTACAGTAAACGTAAATCTAAGCCTACTTAGACATCATACTACTAATTATTATATAAATAACCTGGGAAACAATACCTCCAAGATACGTGTTTTACTATTTAGTAAACAAGAAACTGCCACGTTTGACACCACTGATTAAGGCCAGGCATTTCTAAAGCTTCAGACACATTTCTGAAATCCACAATACATCAATTTTTAATACTTCCACTCTCTCAGCTCCATTAAAAAGATGGTAGGGGAAAGATTTTAGAGTAATTAATGATATAGTTAGCTGCTAAATATTAATAGGAATCGTAGTCTTGCATAAAATATAACATATAAACCTTGCCAATACAGACGCACCAGTAATTAAAGTTGAATATGTAATTACACTGATTTATAAGACAGGCAAAAAGTTACACTTTACTGGCTTCTATGTAAACGGTGGGCAACAGTTAAACTTTGCATTTTACGGTTTATATAAATGGGCAATATCTGCACCGCAGTTCATAAATAGTTTAGAGACTCATAGTTAAAATCACAACTAATTCCAACATGAACCTTCTGATTCCACCTTACAAACTGAGCCCTGGAAATGATGGAAATGACCACACAGACAGCAAGAAAACCTCCAGCGCTTGCGAGCAAGGTGAGAAGATTAAAAAAAAAGACAAGAAAAAAGGAGAGAGACAGAGACAGAGTGAAAAGAAAGACGTGTACCAAAGGACCCTTGGAGGACGGTAACTAATCGGTAAGTAAAGAAGCAGGCATCATCTATTTAAATGTCTGGTTTCTAACATACAGTTCCAGATGTTTCACTTACCTATGTTACAAAGCAGATTTGAGTAATATTTTGTCTTAGAGAAAAAGGGTTTTTTTTTTTTTTGCTTTAAAGTATGCAAACTGCACTTACATGTGAGGCTGAGGAGAGCAGCCCGGACTGCTATTCCCATTACTGTCA
The DNA here is from genome assembly GCA_003342815.1 of Eudromia elegans. Lineage (NCBI taxonomy): Eukaryota > Metazoa > Chordata > Aves > Tinamiformes > Tinamidae > Eudromia > Eudromia elegans. The sequence continues at coordinate 311,538 of PTEX01000040.1, forward strand.
ATGTGATCCAGCGAACCATTGAGATCTTCATGGACTGCCTGCAGTAAGCCACTGGATGCGTTATTTATCAGTCCTGGGTTACTAAGCAATGGTAAACTACTCTCTGCCAGGGCAGCCTAGCAAATGAAAAGTAAAAACACAATTCTCAGTCCATACACATACCGACCCCTTTTCCATGTTCATACACATATGAATATACATGCACAAAGCTGCTCATGTTGCATAGCTGAAAAAGATGGTCAGAGATTTTTGTAACTTTTCCAGTTATTTTCACGTTCTGAATCTAACAACACCTCCATTTCGGGTTTTAGTTTCTCTTACGTGACTTTCATTATTTTCCATTACAAACTATGCTACGATATTCACAGCACTTTCTAGTTTTACATCATTTCTTGACTTTGAATTACGTTTAACCCCTATGCCCTTCCACACAATGTATGGCTCCTTTATAATGCAGGCAGCTGCTATACTTTAAAAAATGACCAGAACTTAGCTCAAAATAAAAAAAGTCCTGACATTTGCCTCTTCTGCATAAAAATTATATATTATAATTAAACTTTAAAGTTTTTGCCATGAGCACCATGTTCCCCAACACTATGATGTGAAATCATTTATGACAGCTTGGATAAATATTAATGCATATCCACATGCATTTGCAAAAGCTTCTATCAATCTAATGTCTGCAGCAAAACGGAGTGTTCCAGATTTTGCCACAGGGTGTCCTTCTTGCTTCTTCACATCAAAAGTAGCATGAATAAGAACTAGTCCTTGCACTGCTAGGTAATACAACTTACTTGGATGATAAACCCAACTACCAAGAGTGACCATAATGTTCACATGAACATAAATACAGGTAACTGTATAACCATAATAGCACAGGAATTAAACATGTCACATATAAAAACATAATGAATATGAGCAAGGAAAGAGTAATTTAGTATTTTTCTTTACCTGCAAGCTTGCATTAAGAGCTGCTCCGTAGCCTAAGCTGGTGGGTATGTTTTTCACTAACGTTGGGCTTCTGAAAATAAATGATTTTTCAAAGTTTAAAAAGCAGGTAGAAATCCTGGCTGGTTCATTGGATTAATGCATTGGTTTTTTGTCAGCTCAGAAGACCAAAGACTCAAAAGGAAAAATGAAATGAAGTGGAGGATGATGGGGTTCAGTCCACAGGAGCACAATGATTTACTCGTGTCACCAAAACAAACGCCTTGTCGTCTGACCCAGGTGCAGTTTTGCTCCGCAGAGCAGCTCAGTCGTGCCCTGGAAGGCCCTAACCTTCCTCAAAGAGTGTGCGGGAGACGTCGTCACCCTTTGGAGAAGGCCTCCCCCAGCCTTGGCGACCACCGCGCCACTTGCCTTCGGAGCCCTGAACCGGCCCTGCTACAAACATGGTTCTGTTATACACAATTACTCCGAGCTACTGGATAATAGGATGTTACTCTTTGCTGCCAAGAAACTGTGACCAAACATCATCATAGAAATGAATAACTGGAAGTGAATCAATTAGTTTCCAGCAAATTAAGCAGAATGTGTTTAAAACAGTCGAGAAACACTATATTCTATATCACATGGAATTATCAGTAAAATAGGTTGAGGATGATGGGAGAGGTCAGCAGAGTGGTTGTTTACAAATAGATCCAGTATAAAAATAGAATAGTTTCCTGCAGAGAGAAACCTCTAGCTTTTCTCCGCACCTTTGGTATTCTGAATGGTTTTATCAAAACTAATTATATACTCTAAAGGAATAAA
>PTEX01000040.1:315789-318289 GCA_003342815.1 Eudromia elegans
CTTATCTTTCCAGACGTTGCTCTTTTTTCCAAAAATAGATGCACAGAACTAACATTTTTTTAGCTCCTTGTAGGATCCAGACAATGAAGTTGTTTGGACAGGGATACAGATGAACCCTTTTGTCTAAGTAAATAAACTGCATTTATGTTCTGACAGGGTAATATTCACTTTACTTTCTTTTAGTTCCAGCTGAGTAGCCATGGCCCTCACTCCCGTGGCAGCTTCAGTCTGTATGATGAGGTATGATGTGTACAAAAGGCACAGACCAAGACAAAACCTACAGCCTCCATTTGTTGCACAAGGCAAACAGACATTTTTCAAACTAATTAGCCAATAATATGCAAGAGAAAAAGTAATATAGTGCGACTAACAAAGGTGTTGATGATTGAGTGCTCACACTGTAATTAGTGTGTCAGGCCCTCATTTCTCTGCCAAGCCTCAGCTATTAATTGCACCAAATTAGAAAACTATATCAGAGGCAAAATTATTCTTTCACTTGTCATTTTGAGAGAGGGAATTCATTCCATTCAAGAGGCAGGTTAAAAAGAGGGGAAGCAGATACTAATCTGCTTATGTCATGTAAATAAATGTTCCTCGCGCTATCTGTAAGGAACTGCGCTAGGCATCTTTAAACTGCCGCCAAAGAAGTTACCTTCCAAGTTGCTGCATTACGCCTGAAGTAAGCAAATGTCCGTGTAAACCAGCTGTAAATTTCATTAAGTGTTAACTGCCTGTCACTTGATTCCATGATAGCCTGAAATGAGACAAGATACATAGTGACATAAAATAATGGTTTACTAACTAGACTAGATGACACTTTCTCAACCGAGCCTTACTTTAAGCATTAATGACTTTTAATTTAATCAGGCAAACTTCGTCGTCTCTCTACTTACCTGCCTTATGAGAGTTGCATAAGTAAATGGAGGTCTGACATCTGCATTTTTATAAAATTCATAGTTTGGGGCAATTTCTATAAAATAAAAACAGAGAGCCGGCACGTTAATGCTATTAGCGGTCTGCATCATTTATTATGATCGATGGCATTGTTTGCATGGTGTCCACAACCGTTTTCACAGGAACTATGTACGCAGCAATACACAAAAGGCCGCAGACAACCAAATTAGCCCCCCAGGTCTCCCGTGCGCTCCCGCGCACGGCGGCGGCCCTGGCCGGGCAGGGCGCTCGGGGCAGCCGGGCGCTCAGGGCAGCCGGGCGCTCTGCAAGGCGCCCGCTGAGCACCGGGTCTGGCGGCGGCGCCGTGCCCGGCAGCCATCGCCTGCCCTGCCCGGCCCTCGCTCACTCTCCACCTAAAAACTCCTCTGCGGGATTTCTTTTCCTCTGAATAGCAGAGAAATCGTGCGTTACCACACGTATGCAGAGCTGAATACGGTTAGCGCAGGCTGATAACACCTACCGGGCTATGTTATCATCAGTGCTGACTCTCTCTATGTATCCAGTATCAACTCAGGCTAAAGAAAGGCTTTCATTCACTTTTCTTTTTCCTTATATTTATTAGCAAAATATATTAGAGATGAAAAAAAAACCCACCAACAACCAAACAACTTTAACATCACAAACATTAAATGCTTCTTTGACAGCCTCAGTTTGCCCCTGCGTTATTTTAGTTGCAGGGAGAATTTGGGGCATGTCAAAATAGAAGAAGTGATCCAAAGCATCCTACCTGATGACATGGGAATGTTGTATTTGTCTGAATGTCGTCTTCGAATGGCTCCCACATTGGGTACACTGGCTGGGGTGATTACGGAGGGTCCCTGGGTAATTGGGGTGACGGGGGCTGTTGGTGTTGTGGGAGTTTGAGGTAAGCTCTGTGGGGATGTCTCCAACATGTTCTTAGACATGGTGACGCTAGACACCAGATTTAGCTGCAGAAACCCAAAGCAAAGTAAAGAAAAAGCAGAGACAAACAACAACAATAACCAAAAAAAGGAGTTAAAAAGGTTTGACAAATGAGAGTGGATTCACTTCTACAGCTGTGTTGCCACTAATAAGCTGCAAAAGGAAGCAGCCAATCTCAACTAATTACAGGATGAAATTGTATCATAAGAACTCTAATTAGAGGATGCTGTTAGAGGTTATCTAATAATCTGCTGCAGTGTTACTTAGGACTAACTCCTTCTAGTACTACCAGACTTGACAGAAAGTACGTTTGCCTGCAACAAAAACTAGTCAGTGATTATTTAGGTCTGTTGTAAAACAGATCGAGCTCATGCTGAAACAACAGTGAGAACAATAAACGTAATAAAACATGTTAGTTTTCATACAAACAAGACTTAAAATAAGTTGCTATTCTGACGCTGCCAGAGGTTTCTTTTTTTTTTTTTTTTTTCTCCCTCCACAGTCCCAAATCTCAGCTGAGAGGCTCCAGCCAGCTGGAAAATTTTACACTGACCTTTAGTCTCCTTGCTAATTTGGTGGAATGGTAATGACATTACTACATATTCAAACAAAATTGTCTTAATTGCAAATTAGCCGGAGGAGG
>PTEX01000040.1:320789-325789 GCA_003342815.1 Eudromia elegans
TATATATAATCTACAGTAAAAATAAAGTTTCAAAATATTTTTTGCTTGCTAGTACAAAGTCTAAAACAAAAATGAGAATTTAGGTGGACTAATGAATTGGATGTAAATTGTCTCTCACAAAGGTAGTGGTTAAGGAAATGCTAACATTTTCTTCATTTATCCCTAGATTATAAAGTGTGCCCTGAAACAAGGATTTTCTTTGAAGTACATGGAGCTGAAAATACAAGAGACAAGAATATTCTGTCCTTCTATGTAAACATTAACCGGGCATGACATGCAAGTGTACTCTTTAAAACAGGTTATGTTTTTTCTGCCTGTATTTCTGATTTTCATCGATAGTCCAGCATTTCATCTTCAAGTACTAACATATCCTTTTCATTTTTGTGAAAAGGTGCATGCACATTTAACATAACAGAGTATCTTGTATTGTAAGCGCAGCGTATCTGAGCACAGGACACTGCAAGCACCACGATACCTGACACCCTAAGCATATGGAACTGGACCGGCCTGAGCCAACATTTCTGCCTACGTGGGGCCGCACTCTGCGTGTTTGGTGCAACATGGACCTGGCTGCAGGCTCAGCCGCGGGGCTGGGGCCGCGGGCAGCACTGCCGAGCGACCGCGGGCAGGCGCCGACTTCCCGGTGCCCACCTCATTCTGAACAGGACACGTGCACACGGTACGTTCCCAAAGATGTTGGACAAAAACCAGCTTCAAGGCACTTACATTTGTTGCCAACAGCCACAAAATATTATTTGTGTCTCCAGTAAACAATTTAAGACTTCTTTAAAGTTCTTATATTCTCTTTACAATTACTTTTTACCACCACAGAGTCCACTGAACTTCAGGTCTTTCAAAGAGAGTTTCCTTTTAACACCTGTAAATCTATCACAAAAAGATATTCTCTCTAGTTTCAGTTTCAAGGCAATGATTTGGACACTTATAGGTGTACTTTGTTTAGTGTCACCTATGGTGTAGATTGGATAGATTTTGTAAAAGATAGCATTACTTTTAAAGAAACATACAATTTGACAAGCTATTGCATTTTACCTTCATTTTATTGCCGTATTTTTCATCACACTCATTGTTTTCCAACTGTCACTAAATTGTTCATTTTCTTAGTCTGCCACATTTGTAGACCTATTTACTGTTTATAAAGCAATATGCACTTACAGGTTTTGGAGATGGCTTGGGCTCCGAGGGTCGCATGTGCAAGTGGGTCATCATTGCTTGAAGACGTTCGCGCTCTTTAGAAAGCTGTTAAGAGTGAGTGAGATCAGAAGCATTTTAGAAATGACTGATACAGCTATTTTATTGCAGTGATACATCTTATCATTGAGCTTGTCTCAGTGTAATGATTCCTGCATATAAAAGTCTTTGTCAGTAGAAACTTATCTGAGAGGAAATGCAACTTTGGGCATGGAAAAAAAAAAAACTTTTATAGCCTTTCATATGTTAAAAGGTCAGAGAAAACAAATAACACTTCATCTTTTTGTCAATAAGAGAATTGAGGTCACAGTTGCCTCGACAGTAACAAGTTACTAAGACCATAAATTAGAAGGCCCATAGTGTCTCTTTAAAGTCCTGTGGACACTGTTAGCAATGGACTAGTGCCAGCAGCTGTGAAGGGGTGAAGGGTCCTCAAAGCGCAGTGCCTGCCAGGATTGTCTACACACTTCATCCTTTCCCACCGAGGTCCAGTTAGTGCCCCCTGCAATCTGCCATCATCAATCTAATTCAATAGAGTGACAGAGACCAGGCAGTGTGAAACGCTGAACTCTGCCACCGAGTCGGCATCTACACTGCACTGGGTCTCATTACAACTGATGGACCTTACTTTACTATCAGTCAGACAAAGCAAAAAATGGCATAATTGGTCACACTGCAAGCTAAATCTTCAGTCGGACTGTTACATTACAGCATAGCCTTTGTAAATTGTAAACAGTTCTTAAGAAACCCTTAAACTGGCTTTAAAAAACATAATGTGTTTCTGAATTCTGCCTCTCCTTCCCAGCTGATACAATTTTTGAATTGCACATGGCATTAATCTTTGTATTTTCAGAGTCAAGTCAGTTACAAAAGTTAAAACAGGAAAAAGTGCCTGCAATGCATATCTTGTCCTTAAAAATATCAGAACACACAAAAAAAACCATCCCACATGAAAATAACATAGGAATTACTAGAAGATGCATTCTAGTGACATTGACTTTGGATATCTGCAGAAGGATGAGTACATTAGCTGACCTAAAATCTCTGCTGTATAACATTACCATTTTTTGGAAAGCTCTGTCTTCCTTGTACGGATGCAACTCCAGCCAAAACTGCACCAGCAGACTGGGACTGGACTAGGCAAACCAACTCACAAGTAATTTAGGACAACGGGAAACTACCTGTGTTCCTGCAGAGTTTTTGGATATATGGGACATTATTTGGTCAGTACATCTTTAATTAAACAACACTGGAAGCAGGAGAGGGGCAAAAGATTTCTTCTTAGGCTTATATTATATGTATGACACTTAGGAGATGTGCTATTTGCCACAATGTAAATCCCTAAGAAAAAAAATAAGATAACATTAGCCTGTAAATCTCCTAAAAGAAACTAGAGCTTTGCCTGGGTTTTTTAAAAAAAATCATTTCAAGGGGATAAATGCTATTATTGTACTGTCTCCTCACTGTTTTTGGTTTCCCGTGTTAAAATGCAAAAGAACCAGTTTCCTTGGTCTTTAAGAAGAACAAGAATTCTTAGGTGCATTACAATGGGGACACCGTACAGTAAAAGGCAAGAAAGCTCAAAGTTGTTTACCCTGTCTCCTCTACCATTAAACAAACATGGAGCAGATGGGAAAAAAATCTCAGTCCCTGACTGCATCCTTTGGACTCCTCCGGAACTTTCCAAAGTGGACAGGACTGGAAAACATGGATACACTGTGAACACCCACATAGATTTGGAGCAAACTGCATGGTGTAGGTGCAGATGGTGGAAGTTCTTGGCTGCTGGAGTTTATTCCAAGTCTATAATCGAGACTACACTGAAGCAAGGGTAGTCTGAATGCTGGGAGACCCCAAGGTACTCCGGCCTTCTTCCCAAGCAAGACAGAGCATTCATCCATACGCACTGACCCCTAACAGTTAGAGCCAGCACTGGCTGAGTTAAAGTTACATCAACTAATGCTTTCAGTTGAGGTCTGGGGAAAGGGGTAAGCCAGCAAAACGCAGGTGTCAGAAGGACTTCTGGGATGTGGGACACCCTTTGGATGCGGGGAGCTAGGTTGGCGCCCTGTTTGAAAGAAGTCTAGAGCCAGGGCAGAGGATGAGGCTGGGGATTTCTGCTGTGGGAGCTGGAGGACGGGGGACTCCTTGTCCTGCTTCTGGAAGCGGCCCACCACCAGGCGGGGCATCGTTTTGGGCGGAGATGCCCCCTGCATCCCCTTCCCCTGCTGAACAGCACTGCCAAGGACCCAGTCGGAGGGGAGGAAGGCACAGGGGTCCTGACTCAGCACTTCAGGAAGGGCAGGCGGCTTGGATCCACCCTCTGCTCCAGGGACCACATTTTTCATTCATGATAAATGGCACTGGGGTCTTAGTTCAAGCAAAATACAGGAGACAGTGCTGATGTTAGATAATTATTGCATAATTTATAACATGAGAAATCTTAAAGTAAAAAAACCCACTTGTTCACGAGTATCAACAAATATCATGCAAGAAACATACAGCTTTAAGCCAGAATCATTAAGACAAGTGTTTCCAATTGAGCTTAAATTAATAGTAAATAAGTAATAGGATAATACATCCATGTAACAAACCTGTATTTCTAGCTGCTGAACCACTTGCATCTGCACCCGACACTGAGCAGTGCTTCTGTCATCCAATGCATGTTCATTGTTAAGGTGCCTGGTGAAGAAAGAGAGCGCTAATAAGAGAGTGATAGGATGAGGGTAATTTCTCTCCGGGTCCATTTCTCTCTCCTGTGTGTACGGCTGCCATTAATTTCAAGGGGAGTTACGTGAAAAGGTCTAGTTAAAGTGTGTCGTAGAGGCTACAATGCAAAGGAACCAAATTGATGCTAGCTCATGTAGTCCTACAAACCGCTTCTCCCTGATGACTGCCAGATGCCCTGCTGCTATCTCCCGGATCACATAAGGCACCTAAAAGCCAACCTAAGTGGTTACCAGTATCTGGTGGTGTCCCTGAGCTGCTCTGCACTCCTTGTTGGTGCAGATGAAGACAGGCATCTCATAAACGACTCTCCAAAGACAAACTGCAGCAAGGCTCTGCGAGGGGAGCTGGGATCAGGCCAGGTCTGCCAAACAAAACCACTCTCTGCGAGAGGGGAAAGACCTGTGGGGGCTGCTCTCTAACAGAACCACAGCCCAGACAGACCCAGGGACTGTGCCCCAAATGTCTCAATGGAGCAGAGCTTTACGGAGCTCCTTTACTCAAGGTTTAGAGGAAGAGCGATTTCAGTTCATTCTCTTGGCATCAAAGAGGAGCCTTCTGAAGCTTTGCCAGTGTGTGCTTGCGCTTGCTCCACCAAGAAGAAAATTTAGGGAGCTGGTTAAGAGGAATGGTATCTTCCCCTTTTTCTTTTTGGCATAATTTTTTGAGGACTCTGTAGCTATTTGATCCCTGATCTGTGGGAAGAATTTGTTCTTCTGAAACTGTGAAAGAACAGAGGGCACCGCATCTCACTTTTGCTATAATTTGTATTGTTAATTTAAATTATGGACTGACATCACTATTTTAGAACAAAATGATAGGGTTTGCAGGTGAGCAAAATATGACAGTCAGGTTCTGCTGTTCTTGCAAAAGGCACGGCTGGGGAAGGGAGATAAGTAATTATGAGCGCTTTTGTTCACTGCTAATAAAATGGTTTGGCACAAATTTGAAATCATATAACAGTATAACTGTAACCTGCATGGTAGTTTATGCTAAGCTGAAGCACCACCAAAACCACCAGATTTCCTTTATACATTGTCATAAAACTCGCAATTTATTTTTTC
>PTEX01000040.1:330789-348289 GCA_003342815.1 Eudromia elegans
ATGTCATAGCTTTTCTGATCTGCCTTTAACATTTTAAAGTTTTTCTTAAGCCAAAAGCTGTTGTTTTTACAGAACAGTCAAAACTGATCTTGCATGCACGAACAACTGTAATCTAACACCATTTGGTGAAGACAGAAAATTGCTTCATAAAATATAAACTGCACTTTTCTGTCTAGAGTTGAGGGATATCAAAGGAAAGATACCGTATTATGTTCTTCTATATGTATAGAAATATATTAAGGAGTAGATGAGACGTTTTTGAAACTGATGCATATGTTTTCAAGCATGAACATAGTTCACTGTATAAAAAGTCTAATTTCTTTAACTATTCTGAATAACCACATCAAAAAATCGTAGATAAATGGAGGAATATTGTCAAATTACCTTAAAAATAAATCAGTTCATGCTGGATAAACAAAAAATGAAGGCAAAAATAGCTTTCATAGCTTTAAGTCATTTACTGTAAGTTGTTCGTCACTTCCCCCTCAATCCTTTTCATTAATACAAAAGTGAAGCAAAACCACTGTGTTTTTCATCTTAATCTGCCTTCTCAGATACTCTGCACGATATGTTTCCTTACATCAACCTGCTAGGTAAACCATTTTCTAAGCATGAGAAGTTAAAGTTCATTTCATAGACCAGGCATTCTTCAAAGTTGTCATAAGCATATTACAGAAATACACACTACAAGACTGGGGTAGTGTACCTTATTAATATTTCATTTTGGTACAATATACTTGCATTAACTCTCTTAACACAGGTATCATATTGTTTCAAGTCAGAGAATCTAAAACATCGTAACAAAGATTAGACTAAGAGCAAAGCCTTGAAAACTACAGCCATTAGTCCTGTCATCCCCTATAAAGTTAATGGGTTGGAAAAATGGTCAATCTTTGGACTAAAAGTTGATATTTAATTGAAAGAAAATGTTTTTTAATTGTAATGGGGATTTTGCATTAGTGTGAACATGAAAAGGTACTAAAGAATCTAATGCAAGGTTATGTATTGATTTCCATCTCGACACTGCTGTAAAATGTAAGAATATTTCTATTTCATAAACAAGCTCACCTATCCAGCACCATGACTTCTTATTTGTTTGAAGAACATAAAATAATTGAATGTAAGAAAGAAAGAATAAAATATTCTCAAATATTTTTTGCTGGCGTATAGGACAAAAGCCATAACCCAGCTCAAAAGCCTGACTGACTCCACACCAGAATTATCAAGATGTTATAACATCTCTCTCTCTCTCATCTTCCAGGGTTATTTGGTTCAGCAAAGCAAGTGCATCCTTAAATGTAGCCCGTGACAGCAGCAATCAGAGCGGTTTTAGTGATCGTGGATTGTAACTAGAGACCTGACATAACCAATGTGAAAACACTGGCCAGAACTATCATTACTATAGCCTCGAAGGATGGAAAAACGTATAAAATCTCTTTTTTTCTTTTCTTGAAAAGGAAAAATCTTGAGTTAAATCAATTACCATTCTAACCGTCAATAATAGTTAGAATATGACATTGAATTTGGGAAATGCCCATTTCTTTTTAAAACAAACTTATTTAAATTGGTTTCCTTTAAACCTTATGCAATTTCTCTGATAATAAACCCCTACGTTGACATTCCATTATAATGCACTTATAAACAAAAAAAAAAAAATATGACAAGTGAGAGAAATATATTAGCTGTGATTTGGAAGTAAGTATGTTATTTAATTTCAACCTGAAAAAACAGCAAGAAAAATGGAGCAAGCAGTTAAAATACTTTGTGGAAACTATTGCTGTAATTCTGCTATAAAAGTTACTGCGATACTGTATACTCATGGCTTGCTGCTAAGGTGCTTCTGTTCTATACCCCGTAGTCTGCCATTTGTAAACACATCTTTTTGATGTTTCTGCCAACATCCTGGCAACAAAGCAGTGCAATTTCAAATGAGCTAATTAACTTAATTGTTGATGAAGCATGAAACAGTTCATTCACCCTGTTAGCTGCACCATGACAACATAAGAGTCTCAGCCCCTCAAGTTACTCATCTATATAAGCCTATCTGTAGCTTTCCATTAAGATCTATTGCCTACCAAAACGAGGACGGCTCTTCTGACAAAGACCAGTGCACATAATAAACAGGTACAGAGTCGGCATCGCTGCAGCAGATTTAAATGAACGCAGAGGAATAGCAACCATATTGCACGAGAACAAACAAACAAGCAAATAATCAAACAAAGCCTCCAGACTCCGGCTGGAAGCGGCAGCTGAAAAGGCATTTACTTTTGAAATGCTTTGAATCAGACAACAATTGGCAAAAACAACCTCTGAAAGTAAAAAAACTTTCCACAGTGCTGTTCACTTCTGAAAGGTGCAAACCCACCTGTTTGCAGTTTGGCTGTTCTCTCTACATTATGCACATATATGAGTAAAGGCAAAAATAAATTATTGCGCGAGAGTTAAATGGTCACACTTAGTCCTTTGTGCTTTTCTATTTATATTACACACATAATTCCCATTATATGCAAACTGTCAGAATTTAAAACGTGCTTTTTTCATACCTTCACTATCGAATATACAATCTAAAGCATCTCTCGGAATTTTCTGAGGCTCCATTTCAGTAAAGGATAATAAGAGGATTAAATACTGTGCTTTTGAAAGGCCTGCAAAAGTGTTCAACATGAAAGAAAGCATAACAATTTGACCCTCTGCAGATAGCCTCGATTATCCAGTTGCTTGGAACACACACAAAATCTCCGCTATGATTAAGAGCCCAACTTTGTTTTGCCACCTTTCTCTTCCTCCAGCCCTGAACAACCCTTTGCCAATGAGTAAAAATCAACCTACTTTAAAAATTGTCCAAAATCTTCACAAACGCTTTCACAGCCAGGCCATTTGCAAACTCCATGCCCATAGAGAGTATGGGAGGCCCCAGTCTCCTCATGTGACGAGCTGCAGCAAAAGAAGAAGGCATCAGATTCATCTCAAAAGCCATAATCGTCGGAGGCTGCTAGCGCCTGTCAGGTTACGATCAGTGACAAACAGGTCAAAACAGGTCAATTTAGCTCAGAGCAGTCAGAAAAATTTAATCGTTCTATTGAATAGTTCAACTGCCAAGGCTAGATGATGTTCCAATTAGAGAAGAAATAGAGCCAAGGATGACTGTTAATAAAGGATGAAAAAATACGATGACTGTATAATACCACATGCTAATTCTGCCATATGACCTTGGTGTAACATTTTACCTATAAATAAAAAATATACTCATAGCTGATCAACTCTGCAAAGAAATACTGGAGGTGGACAGTCAGAATTTATGAATAACGTGAATGTTATTATAAAATATTTGGATTTTCAGCTAAAATTTCTGTAAAAAAAATATATATTTTTCACAACTGTTGCTTCCATTAACTACTTGGCTTTATAAAAGACTCTCCATTTCCTTTCTCGAAACCTTAGCAATACTTCCATGCATGTGCATATATCAAAGCAATTCCGGGGACAGCTCCAGGAGAAGGGTGCGACACTTTCTAGAGGAAAAAAACCAACTTCTCCCGCATATAAGTACAAATTAATCTGAACTAAAAGTGCCACTATTAAGATATGTAGAGAATTAATAAAAATTTTTAATAGTAAAAATAATAGTAGAAAATGTCCTCACAGTGAAATGAGGAGCAGGGACACCTAAATTACAGCCTCCTATTTCAAACATGAAGGTCATTAAAGCAAGTATTTATTGAAAATATTATTACTTACAGTCTAATTATGTAGATGTAAATTAAAATTTATCCTTTACTGAGAACATCTACATCAATCAGTCCTAACATACAGCATGTCATAAGTGCCATAGATAGTACATATGCCCTAACACTTTTCATTTCTCCCTGGAAAATAAGGAACTGTGTGTCTGTCAGTGTGTCTGAGAAAGGACTCCAACTTAATCCGTATGGCCATGTTCTACTGCATTACATTAATGTGACTAAACACTTGTATGAAATGTCAACTGAGTTACTATATATGCATAAGAAGCAAAATTCAGAGGTTTTCTGCACAATAAGTAAACAAACTATCTTAATGAACTAGTTGAATACAGCACTTTTTACATGGAATATTTGCACTAAATTCCAGTATCAGTCTACCAGGGTATGCACATTTTCTCTTATTGGATAGCAAATGCCTGACTGCCAGATGTGTGAATTCAAATACGCATTAAACTATGTGCCTACAAAGTGAGCACTGACACCTCTGAAACAGCACCTGCTATTCTGGCATTTCTAATTGTTATCGAAGGTACCGTGAGTTCACATGCTATAAAAACACAGGCAGGTAATTGCAGTAGCACTGACAAAATTAGACATCATTATTGAAAATGATGCCCTATTGATAAACAGTTTAGGAAAACCAGGTCTCCACAACCTCTTACGTAACCTGTATTAAGTTCTACATTGCAATTTGAAATAATAATTCTCCTTACAATGTTAAACAACAGTGTTATGTCAAACGAAAGGAACAGTTGAAATCTCATCAGCATTACCTGTCTCGCCTTGCATTTAGAACTGAAGACTGTCCATTCACTATGGAATGATGAGTTATTGGTGGTGATGCTTTGGAAGTGGTGGAGGAGGTAGTAGAGGAGGAATTGTTAGTAGTGAGGTCTAGCCCTCCATGTTTAATGCCATTGTCTTCCATACTGTGAACTCCAGTCACTTCTTTCCATAACTGCTGAATCTCAGCAGGACTTAAGCCAGCTATAAAATGAAAGAGAGCCCCACTAATATAAGAAAATAAGAGTTTCATATAATGAGCTCAGTGTTATTAATGGATTAATGCCAACAATACAGGTGATGCTCTTTTTCCAGCACAATCAACGTGTTGTATAACATAATTTCAATTTTCTTCTGTCAAAATTCAGGTAATCTAACTGCCTTTCTTTTGTGTTATGAACAGTCAATTAAACCCCACCAATTTTAATAATATTAAACTCCTTTTACAACACTCATTCAAGGATCAAAGATTACATATGACAAAGAACTTCTTCAAAAACTAGTACTAAAGACAGTTTTAGAAGAGATTTCTGCTGTCTGCAGAATCAATTTCTTGACAAGCAAATGTGACTCAACATTTCCACAGCTTACTCAGCTTTTAGAACTGCTGTTTAATCAGATGTGAAATGAAAAACAGAATACATCACCCTAAGGATAAGCAATAACATCCCCTTAGAAGAATTAAAAAGCAGGGAGTGAGGAAAGCAGAGACAAGGGAGAGAAATCAGAAGTGAGACGGAAATCAATGAGATTACAACAGGTTTAACATTTGGGTAGAAAGCATATAACTTTAATAATGCATATATAAATATTAATTAGACCCCATTAGTTATTAATAAATCATCCAGTTTAAAGATGCATTTTTAAGAGACAATAACAAATAAAATATTTGAAAGAACAAATCTACTAAAGCACAGAGTTACATACTGGGGATTGCTTAGCTTTTTGGCATCATTCAAGGGCACAAAAGAATGAGAAAGCCAACAAAACCGGTCCATTTAGAATCCCCTCTGCAAGGATGAAATTACATGCAGGCCATGCTAAGTCTTGCACTATTTTTGGTCCAGTCCTACTGTGGAAACCTGACTGGAGGGCTTGGCTGGGGGCAGGAAGACTCTGCTTCAACAGCCTCCTGAGGTCATGGGACAAAATAGAAAGGGCTTCTCAACCTGCTGCGTGCACATCCCCATTCTGGAGTGTAGCCAACAGGTTTATTTATTGGTAAAGCTGAAAAAATGTTTGCCCTCTTCTCCACTTCTAGGGCTTGCACTTTTATTTCTCCTGGGCTTTTATTCATCCTGGGCTACAAACAGCAACGTCTGCAGTATCTGAATATATTCAAGGATCTGTCTTAGTGCTGTCTGGCTTGAGCTGAGCCGTTTCACATGAAGTCATCACCATTACAATATGCTTCTGCCTGATGTAAAAACTTCCCAAACACAGGCAATAGAAGAGATGTGAGCGTGCTCACACCATTCCTCCCACTAAACATCTCACCTAGGAAACGATGATATCGAAATATGCAGAGCTTCCCATAGCTATAGGCATCTTTTATCCCTACGAAACTTCATGTCCCTCTTCTGAAGAACCCTCCAACTAGATGTAGAAAAGAAGAATCCCAGAGCTGCCTGTGCAGGATCTGGTTTCACACACAGATTTTTCAGCCTGACATAGTTTGGGTCAGAGGTATCTTGAAATTATTGATCTTCAGGACAGGATTTAAGATTAGTCTAATCACTCATTGGAGATAGTTTTATTTGGTAAATAAGACACATTAGAAAGATGTAAACATATTTTTTATACTCTTAAGATGTAAGAACTCACACTACTGAAATGGATTCATCAAAAAAGCATGAAAAAGTACAGTAAGTTACCGTTTCCTAGTAATTGTCTTACTATGAAGTATATAAAGTTATTAAAAAATTAATTATTAATTATTTACAGGAAGAAAAAAATCTGGAGGTAGCCAGGAAACAGATTGGTTGGAAGGTATTCACTATTTTTTAAATCTAAGTAGCTCATCTTTAGACCATTATTTTGTGTCCTTAGAGACCAACATCCAATGGCAAACTCAATTAATTAAGAAGTGAAAAAAGAGAGTTGATTGAAATGTCTTAACACAGAGTTCATATTGTGCATCCAGAAAAAAAAGCAAGGATTTAAGGACATAAGCAAAGAAGCTAGGCTCCAATTTACTGCATTAGTGAGATGGGTAACAGCAGTAACAGTAATAGCAGATGTAATCGCTTAATGAAAGTGAGTAATTACTGCAGTTTTCACGAGGTACATCCCAGCAACTCTGCAAATAGCCCATTTTAGCATGGTAAATAATAGTTTCCTGCAAATGTAATCACAAGTCAAAGTGAAAACTAATGCATTCAGTTAGGTGCTCTGATACACACAGCACAGTATTTACTCAAAACTGTTCCTGCAGTTGGAAAAAAAAAAAAATCACCTAATTTTGTGTTACATCATGTCTTGTCTTTCCCTAAGGAGGCTTTTATCACAGGCAGTCAAACTTTGGGCCCTGAGGGGGTGAGTGAGGATGCCCCAGGATTCTGGGTTGTCCCAGTCCGTGTTGGCAGTGGCTGCAGTAACTGCACGTCTCCACAACCAGCTGTCTCCTACCATGCTTTGCTCGGGGTCCTTCAATCCAGTCCTCAACCAGACTTTTCTAAGCGGACACATATCAAAATACTTATGTGATCTATTTCTAAATTATACATATCTCTATAACACCCCCAAACATCTCCGCAAAAGGCGAAAACTGTTTATTACATCCAGTTCATATTCTTTTTCTTGAAAATAGTTCTTGTGCTGAAGATTTAATCTGATATTATCACAGAATGTCCGTCATAAAATTTGGTAAATTCCTATGAAAAAAATGAAGGAAAAGATTGATCCCCTTACTCTTTTCAAACTCACATACTTACTTTTTTTCATACTCCCTATCCAGGAGCACCTATGATAACATTAATAGTTGGATATTTTTTACGTGTAAATAAAGACTTATAAGAAAGCCAACTGATCTGAACCATCTTCATTACATTACTGGACTGCATGCTGCACCTCTCTATGAAAGATGCTATGTGGCTACAGGAGGAGCCCACAGAAAGCACTCTCAATCAGCCAGTATTCTGTATTTGGCTCCCTTGGTTTCCACTTCTTACTGAAAACACCTTCCTTCCTTCTTACCCCTAGTGCTCTAACTTCATTTAGCTCTCCTGTCACAGAGCTCGTGGCCATTCTGGAGATGCAGAAAAGTTCTCCAGGGCAACCTGTCCTAGGTTTTCTTCCTTGGCTCATCCATATCAGCATTATGATATCAGCACTCAGCAAAAATAAAAGCATTGTGGATTTGCTTAAAGGAAACTCAGAGACATGGAAGACAGTAGAACTAGGAAAGAAAAATGAAGAATGAAATACTCAATTAGATTTCATTATAATAAGGAACAGGACAGAAGCAAACACGGGATTGGTTTTCTTTAGAAAGAACAATTCAGAAACATTTAAATGTAAAAAATGTTATGAACTTATTTCTTTAGGGCAAATTTCCTGTCATGACTTCACATACACTTAATCCTTCCAGTAAAAGATACTAGGGTGGCTATTCACTAGTTACCTTAAGAATATTTTTAAAACAGTATTATTTTATATGTGTTTTTCCAGTAGAAGTAGATGAATGACTTTTACATTAAACTAATGAATGCAATTGGGTAGGAGTGCTGAGGGAAATCTGTGGGGAATGCTTAATGTGAGACAAAACCTGAGGAATTCCTCTTGCAACAGATGGCACAAGAGGAGGTTGCAGAAGGTAAAGCTGTTCAGGGGGAGGCTGTGTTTCAATTACTTTGTTCCAACATGACTTTGTACAAAAGGAAGCCAGCAGTCTCACGTGTACAAATTTATGAATCAGTTTGCCTCCCCACTGCTATTCCCAGATAATAATATTTAATGAGATAGCTGTTTTGTGGTTGCTGTAGTTTTTGTACCTTTAGGAATGCTTGTGTCATAGTTTTTACACACAACAAAATGTTGTATTCATGCATTTGAATACATGTTGATTCATGTATTTGTAATTTTTGCTTGCCAGGGACTGAGGATTCAAGAGGTTCCAGTACTTCTCATGTATTTTTTTGGGGTTTTTTGCTCTTTTTTTGGTTACATTACAGCCTATGTAACATGTACGTTGCTCTTGCTCATTGTATTTCCAAGGCTCCAATTTCATAATGGTTATCTATCTGGTATGGGACTGGCATACAGGCATAAATACCAACTAAAAGTAATGTTACCTGTCACGAACACAGTCTAAATAATACTCAGTGCAGGCTCGGAGCTTCAGAGATCAGAATATTATGCAAGTTTTAGCAGTCATTTAGCTCACCTCTCTACTGTGACAAACAAACATGTGCCTCATAGACAGTCTTTAACACACAAAATATTTGGCCTTGCAAACTGTATTTATTTTCAAATTTAGCTTTCAAAAAAAAGTGTGCCCTACTTTCTTTTCATCATGAATGTACCTGTAGAATAGAGAGAAGTAGGGAGTTTGAGCTTATTTATCATATCGAGAAATCTTGATCAAAGTGACAAAGAGAGAAGTTTTATTTTCTAAAATCCTTTACTATTATTTGTCAGTCATAATTCTTTATTACTGTACTCACAACTTACAAAAACTGCTGTCGTATTTTACGAATAAAAAGGAATAGCAAAGAAAAGCAATCCTAAAAACTGTCCCTAAATTGATGTCATCAATTAAAGATTCAGAGTGTTTCTCCATACCAAACACTTTCTTTTCTTAGAAGGAAAAAGAAAAAAAAGGCAAGTTTGCAATAAGTTTAATATCAGTGTCCAACATCTTTGGGATACTTACAGTATGTCTGTGAAATGATTACACTCCTACTAACTCAGAGTTCTGTAATTCCTCAGAGAGAAGCAATGGTGCTTGAATTGTGATGCTATTAGAAATTGTTTTCACCATATAAGCCTAATAAATATGCACTTTATATCTAAGAAAAAGAAATCAAAAGCTGTTTTCTTGCAGAAAACTATGCTGTAAAATTTATCAGCCCAAAGAAAATTTGGTAGTATGAATAATAGCATTTTAATAATAAAACAGGCTTAAACATCATAAAGCGAAACCTCCTAAATTCAGATGCACGTGGATAGAAATGGTTAAAAAAAGTTTTGAATTAGAAAGTCCTCCAATCATATGTAATTCATATACCTTGTGGCAGAGACTGGACAGGAAGAGCAGACTGGCCAGGTGGGATGGAAATGAGTCCCTGACGCTGAAGGTTCAGCAGATGCTGCTGCTGCTGAAGCTGTTGCATCTGGAGGAGCTGCTGCTGGAAGACAAGCTGCTGGGCGGCCAACTGCTGCTGCTGCTGCTGCTGCTACAGAAGGAAGGAAACAAAAAGCAAATGCAGCAGAGAATAAAGCGCACGGTGAAAGCCCGAATGCCCCAAACAGAAACTCTACATATTTCCCTTTAATCTCCTCTTATTAAATGGTAATGTTATTTGTAGAAAACTCAAGACAGGGAAATTGCTTGAAATTTTCTCTTATATTCATTCAAGCTAGTAGGTGCTACAGAAAACAGCAAGATACTGTGAAGGACATGCACAAGAAAAGGGTCAAGAGAAAGCATGTAGGAGTCGTTTCAGGCAACACACACACACACACACACACACACACACACACACACACACACACACAAAAACCCCAGCTCATGGCAGATGATAACAAATTTATCTATGCTGAAAGTGTGGCTCTTTACAGCGGTCTGAGATTCAGAGGCACTCTTGTTTTTCCAATTGACTAAGTTTGGTCTGCAGCGGTCCATGAATGTGGTCTCCAGTGATCTATTAGTAAACTGGGATGTAGCCTTCATTTCACTGGCCTGTTAGCTCTCCCTCTCTTCTTGTTGGAATACATTAAAACGAGCACTGCATTCAAGGCAGAGAAGTGCCCTATTATGAGTCAAAGTATAACTTCCAATTTTGTGAGGCATTACAAGACAAACCGGAGTTCTTCAGACTCAGGAGGGCATAAGAAGGCAGTCACACTTCAGAGAGAGACAAGCTGCTGTGGAAGACCTTTCCTTTTTAGTTTGGGGAAAAGAGAAACTTCTGATGCGCTCACTGGAAAACAGACTGCATAATGGAGCAAGTCATGTGGATTGCCCAGAGCCTCGGGAGAAATAAGGGAGCAATTTCTATTCCGTAGTTGATGGCTGTCTGAAATTCTATTCACAAATCCAAACAGAGACGAAGCCTCAGGAGGTCAGCCCTGCTTCCTGTACGTTTGCATAATGGGCAGCTTGAAGACAACGTCGAGGATACCTGCTGATCAATTTAACTACTTCAACATGTTTTGTTTGTATTATGTTTATATTTGATGCAGTTTGCTGACAAGTGCAAGCCAGGCCTGAGAAACCAGCTTGTCAGGGTGATTTATGAGCACATCAAACTGTAACTTTCTACTCGCCACTCCAAACCTACAGTAGCAGTTCATTAATCAGGGGCCTGTGACTTTGAAATCTGCGCTCAACTGTTCTTTTTTCAACCACAGACTAGATTTGCATGCTCTCTGAGCTGTGCCACAGCGAAAAGTCAGGCTCCTTCGCCAGCAGAAACTCCCTGGGAAGGCGAGATAACCAGCACTTTGTCCACCACACAGCCCGTCCTTCGCACCCTCTGATTCATTAGGGAACATTAGACGACAGCAGCACCAGGCTGCTCAAATCCTGCGCTGGAGAAGGGCGAGCAAGAGCATTATAGTGACCCTGCTATTAAGCCTGGCAAAAACACAGGAAAAAACCTTTGCTAGCTACAGGAAGCTGCTCTTGTCTTTTCCAAGCTCCTGACAGCTCGTGCTAGTGGGCACCAGCAAGTGTCTCAGCACCTACCTCTTTCGCTTGCTTTCCTGGGTGCTGCTGCTGCTGCTGCTGTTGCTGCTGCTGCTGCTGTTGCTGCTGCTGCTGCTGCTGTTGTTGCTGTTGCTGCTGCTGTTGCTGCTGTTGTTGCTGCTGCTGTTGCTGCTGCTGCAAAAGCTGAAGATGTAACTGCTCTTGCTGTTTCTTGTAAAACTCTTGTAGTTGTTGCTGAATAAACCATTTTGACTTTAATAAATAAAGGCAAAAGTTTCAAGTATTATAAATCTCCTAAACTCTTCTAGATTGGCATATGGTAGCGTAGCCATTAAGAATCACCTCATAACAAAAAAAATGTGATTTGAAGAGGCAGATCTACATACATTTTTTTCCAAGGCGGTTCTGAAATTTTCCAATGCAGATTCCAAAATATCCTAAACAGAAGGGTATAGAAAATCTGTATTCTAAAGGGAATGCAAGAGCCAAATTAACTCCTCAAATAACTACACCTGAGTTCCTCACATATCCTATATAACAAATCAGAAGCTGTACTCATCCACTTGCAAGAAACCAACAAGTCACTAAGGCCAAACAAAACTGTCTGCTTCTCGGGGGGGGGGGGGAAAGGTAATTAAACTGTCAGTCTGTTTAGTGGGATGCCAGATTCACAATCGAAGGTGAATTGTCTGTAATGATCATGGTACTAGATACCAGAATGTTTAAACATAGAGTGTCTGCGCTATGACTAAGAGACACATCATTTTCTGTACCACAATTAAGCACACAACCCAAAATCCTCACTGCGTTACACTGAGGTACTGATCACTGACACTATCTCCAGTGTATGAATAACAACAATTCACTGATTCTTGACTTAGCTGCCAGATTTTGTGCTAAGGAACAGCAACCATCCTTCTTCTCTTTAGCCTCGGCTGGGACAAATTTTTGGATGAAAAAAAACAAAACAGAAAAACTTTTTCCCATGGCAAAACAAGCTATTAAGTTCAAATTTCATAACCGCATTTCATTTATGTGTCTAAAGGGAGCACTAAAGTGTTATGAATTTTAAAGCAACAATTATCTACAACTCTATTTGCACTTCCTTTGGCAAGTCTACAATTAAAATGTGCCTAAGCACTTGAAAATTTAAATATCAATTTGTTCGGTATTTGTAATGCATCTGCCACTGCTGTTGCTACTATTTTAAATATAATATTTAATGTTTCAAAATTGCAATTTCACACTTCTGCAATTAAAATAAGATATTTAAAAACTGAGAAGTTTCACATTTACTTTCATTCTTTTTTGGTGTAATGAGCGATGAAATATTAAAAAATAAGACCCATAAAATCACAGCCAACACTTGCACGATTGCCCTGTGCTAGAAGTCCAAAGCAGGTAACCCACATTACCTGCTGCAACATAACTGCTTGCTGCTGCTGGAGGAGGGCTTGAAGCTGCTGTGGAGACAACACTTGCTGCTGGAGAATCTGCTGCATTTGCTGAGGGGTGATCACCTGGGGAGTCATCATGGCCACTGACACAGGCACCTGCACAGGGAGAGAGAGATATCACCATCAAACGTGCTTTGCTTTGCCTCCGACACAGCCGTACGTCTTTTTTATTCCGTACCAAAGACGGACCATAATTTTCTTGCATAGTATTTATCACTGCAAAGTTCCAGTTTCAGTCAGAATCTGTTATTTTAAGAGCACAGTACTGTGGCACTCTATTTCCAGAGGCATCAGTTTCGATCAGGCTCAAGCTTTACATTTTGCATCTCTTATGTATTCCTGCAAGAAATTTAAGCATTGGCTAGTACAAGTGTGTATTTAAAAATAAATGATCACATGGTAGGGCTCTCAACACTTCATAATCAATCATCTTATCAAGTGTCATAATGTTACGAATGGAAAAATCTATTGAGACTGTTTCAAAAGATATGATTAAAACAGACAGAAAAATAAGTATCTTAAAGCACTAAATGTTTTACACAATAAAGACACTTAGCCTAGAAAAATACCTGTATAATACATCACCTCAGCATAAGAAAACCTTTCTTGCTCAGCTCCTCTGTTAAGGAAGGCTGGTTTACACAAGAGCAGCAAGGCTGCCGACACACCGCAGCAGAGCGGAGGGCACCATCTCGGCTCCCTGCTCTTTGCCGAGGGAAATGTACTTAGAGTCATTCCTAAGTGAAAAATTAAAGTTTGGAGAGGTTGTCATCGCGAGACCGTCAGCTGGCCCATGACGCACCAAGAACCGGGAGTTTTGTGGAGGTGCCGCTCTGGATGCAGCTCTGCTCTCTGCTTGCTACACGCCAGCTGGAGCACACGCATGTATGTAAACACTCGCCCGCACACGTGCCCTCGGGCCGAGCTGTGTGTAATGGGGAAGGACGCAGCAGCTACGGGGATGTAAGGGATGTGCACGTAAGGGAGAAAAGTCCTCTGAAAGAGGCTGAGAAACACGCCTGGCTGCTGCACCACACAGTGTGAAACCCGTGCTCGAAGCACCCAGCCCAAAACCAGCCAGCAGGCCAAGCCCCTAGCCCTGAAAAAGAAGCCACTTTCTCCTCTAGCAAAAGTCTTTTTTTTTTTTTTTCTGTAAATAATAGCAAGCCGTTAGCTAAATATTACTTTGTCACACGTCTGCTAAATATTACTCTGTCACATGTTTTACAGTCTTCAGCAAATGGGCAAAACCAATATTATTATTAATGAAATAGTTCACAAAACAATCTTAAGGAGGAAACACTTTTATATGATTTCAAATATTTGAAAGAGAAATAAAAACCTCTTGGATTTTACATTTAGAAGAAATTACTTCATCTCACATTATACAGACCATCACTTTCACAGAATTCATCACAGCACAAATTTAGTTCTTAAAATAATGTCTAATTAACAGTGTTTTTGCTTAACCCTCTGCTT
The DNA here is from genome assembly GCA_003342815.1 of Eudromia elegans. Lineage (NCBI taxonomy): Eukaryota > Metazoa > Chordata > Aves > Tinamiformes > Tinamidae > Eudromia > Eudromia elegans. The sequence goes on from PTEX01000040.1 coordinate 345,123, forward strand.
GAAAGTAAAACTACCATTCCAAAAGATCAGCTGCTGCAAACAAATGAACATTAAGAACAAAAATTCTGACATTCCCACCCAACATATGAATTGAAGAGACAAATCAGACGTCCACGTGTACTCAAAAACTTGGAGGGAATTCACCTCACTTACCTGTAGCTATCTAGAAGTCAAACAATTAGTCTTGGCTACCACTGGACCCTCTTTGCAGTCAATAAAAGAAGGGAATCCTGAGGACAGCTCATCTGATCTAGTTCAGGTATCTATTTAAACATGGGATTAATCGCCCTCCAAAGCTGTCTGAGTACAGATGGTTAACTTCCGATGGGTAAAGCTGGCTGTTACTCTTAGTGATCCTTCCGCGGTATTCAAAATGCCATTTCTATACAATAAAGTTTTTTCTAAGTCTACCAGGTCCTAAGGTCAAGACAAACCATCTTTTACAAGTTTGAGGATGAGCAAAGAGTAAAATTCAATTCCCATTGAAACCAATAAGAATTTCCTCTTTTCACATTAGATCTGAATTTGCTTTCTCGCAGTAATTTTGCCTCAGCAGCGATGCTGTTCAACAACTATATGTCAAAAAGGAATGAAAAGGCAAAGAGGAAGAAAGACACCTACCCAATTAAACCATTAACTTTACCCTTTAAATCCTGCAGGAATTCTTCTACCATTTATATACCTATTACTAAAAAATATAGCAAACAGTGTTGGCATTAATACTCGTTACCTGGTTTCTCCCCTCCTCTTTACATCCTCTCCGTATGTTCACCAGCTCAGTTACTTTTAAACACGCAAGTAAAAATTCTGATGTACACCAAATGAAAGTCATTTTAACTCTGTAAGTGGCACCGACTAATTCTGTTTAGTGCTAAAGATCCTAGCTAGGAAGGTACAGGACATTATTCTAATAACTGTAAACACAGATCCTCATCTAGCGGGCACATTTCTGCTAGCTTTTGCAGCATCTCTTCTAAATCTCACTGGCCACGTATTTATTCTCAGAGACTCAGGCGTTTTGTGCTATACTCTCAGAGTGTTTCACTTCCAATTTCCTCCCTTTCCCCCTCTCTGTATTTTTCAACAGTCACTTTCAACAGTATAAATTGAAGCAGAGAACCTAATTCACCTGGTTTTCAGGATGATAGAGAAGAACATGAAAGAAACTGGCACCGTTACAGTCCTGAGTACAAATATTTATGCAGTTGGTATGGTCTTTAACTGAATTTTATGTGGCGATCCATGTATGCATATGCTCAGCACTCATATCATACTTGCTACGTAGCTTCTTCCCCATAGCTAAAGGACAAGGCATTTTGAAAACTACCCAAACTTTAAATCAGCAATACTTATTAAGTAAAGAGATTTCTCTAATTGTAATTAGGCAACATAAATGGGTACATTCCACAACCGTCACTGATACACCAGATTGCACTTCATTCCTTCCTGGCATAGTGCAAGGTGGTCCATGGGTCTGCGGAGTATCAGAAAGCTGCTCTTTTATGGTCAGCTGCGTGTATTTTGGTAGGCGCGTACTAAAACTCCTCTGTTTTAGTGTCTGCATTTTCCAGGATTTATGATTCGATGCTTCACAATTGCAGCAAAGAGGCAAATTCAAACCCTTTTTCATTAAAAATAAAAAAATCTCTTTGTGTATCCAAAGTCAATTCAGGTAGATGACAGTAGAGGGACCCACTGAAAATATTTAATCAAATGAATTATGTGGTTCATTTCAGTGGGCCACAAACTCTCAACACATTCTCAAACAGATCTCATGAAAAACTGAAGAGACAACAGGAAATACACAATTTACAAGTGCAACCCAGCTAATACATGATGTCCTCCAAGAAAACTCTCTCCTAACTCTGTTACAAAGATGACTGTGTGCAATAACTCTACGAAACACGGTGCATCTTCCATCCTCTGAAGAATGGGCATATTATTATCTGACTAAGACTCCAGGTTTTTGAACAGTTTTTCAGGTCTCTGACATCTGCTGCCCTTGTTTCTTTGAAAAGTTCAGCTTAACTAAAGATATATAAGCAAGCATATTTTAACACATAGAATATTTCAAGAAAACCAATGCAAACAAAATTTTACTTGTCTTCTTATTACACGTGCATGTACTAATTAAAGAAGAGCTTGATGCAGTATGAAGAGGCGGATATTGGAAAAGGGACCAACAGCATGGTCATTCCACCACAGCCCATAGAGCATGGTTGAAGAAATGAAGATGAGAATTTTTTGAAGCCCTGCAAATCCACTTTTACCCAGAGGTAAGCACAGTTTTACTAGAGCAATCACAGAGGTTGAGTTTGTGTGTGGAATACCACTCTTTTGTCTTTCACGAATAATATACCTTAAAGCAGCTTGCCAGGTAAATGCTCACCTACTGCTGCTATAGACTACACAAAACCAGGAATCATACAAGTTTCACTTCTTTCTGTCAGCTTAGTAACCTAATTTTAAATGCCATAAATGATAGGCGCTATTACTAGCCTGCACCTTCAGTTAACTTTTGTATTTTTTAGAAGTCTTGATAATGTTGGTCAAATTGAATGCATACATACTATTTTTATTTGAAATGTTTTTTAGTTTGGAAATAAGATATTGATAAAGGACAAAACAACATTAGTTTGAAGAGTTTTTAAAAGCAAGAGATCACAAAACCACATATATCAGAAATACTCCAAACCAGTTGAAGGAGGCAAGTGCTATTTCTTTCTTACAGACAGAGAAAACAATTCACAGACTTTAAGTAATTAATCCAAGCTCACATGATATATTAAGTGGCAGATCTGAGAACTGAACGACTCTGTAAGACAAGTCTCTCTCCAGTTATTGAAAGAGCTGTAATTAAACACTTAATGGAGAAAATTCTCTCTGCAGGTTCTTTCTCGTTTTAAAAATAAATGTAGCTGTGAAAATATACAGGTAAATGCAGGATTGGGCTCATTAGCTGGAAACACACTTTAATTTTCAAAGAGGAAACTACTGTATCCCTTCTCTTCCCACTTTGTTAATATGTGCAGTACCAGCATAACAATAACCTTTCAAATCTTTATGATTTCGTAATTTTTAAGGTAAGAAAGAACTGAATGGTACTTATAAGCTTTCCATAACTAGAGAACAAGAATACAAAAAGGTGCCCTCAGATGAACAGTACC
>PTEX01000040.1:350789-420789 GCA_003342815.1 Eudromia elegans
GGCTTAGCAATTACTTTGTGTGAATACCCTAGCTAATAAGTACAGATCAAAGATTTGTTCGGGTCTGCCAGCTTGTATGCTGTTTAACATGCAGTGCTATTAGGATAAACAACAGCAAGGAGAAGCACCCTGGCCACAGAACAGTAATATTGCAAAGAGTACTCGCCTGCTTTGGGCAAGTCATTATTTGGATCGGGAAAGAAAAATGAAAAAAAAATATGAGTGAAGAGAAACCCTAGGAGCTCCATATCAAACTGCCTCTGCTTGGGCACGTTTATGGGAGGCAGCTGCACTCGGAATTGTTTAGATAAACACATGCAACACTGAACTACCTTCCTCAAGCTCTCCAACAACTAATTCTTGGGAATTTACAATGTGAAGGCTAAATGCTCCGGCAGTAAGCAGGGAACTTTAATTCTCTATGCCTTTAGTATGTAGTAGTCATACAGAGAGAAACGAAACATGGCAATAGAAATGTTTCCTCACTAATTACACTAGCAAGTTTGACTGCTGGTAAGAGAACACACATTTCTACTGACTTTCAAATATGTTTTCTAAATCTGCTGCACTATGTTTGAGGTATAAATATATTATGACATAAAAAAGCCTCATGGGAAACGTAAGCTCAACAGTGCTGCTGCTCACACTGGTGCATGTTGGGCTGCATTTCAGCACGACTGCCCCAAGTTTCTCCTAGGAATTTGTTCCTAAGTTTCCGGGTACTACAATAGAATGGGAGGAGAAATTTCACTGCAATAGAAATTGCAGTATTTTTTCATGCTAAACCTGCAATCGTGCTGCAGCTGGGTCACCAAGTGGCCCAGAAGCCCAGAGGCAGACGGGGCTACCAGGGCGGCAGAGGCTGTTCACGGAGACCAGATTAAAGCCCAACTCTTTGCAGGTTTCTCTACATCAACTACATCATCTTCTAGAGTGCCCAATTCTGTGGCAATGGGGCTGAAATATCACAGATAGGCCATAAAAACCTCTGCTCACTCCTCCATGCTCTTATTTGCAGTGAAAATTTGCCCACACAAATTTTCTCCTTAGCTTTTCTTCTATTTAAGGATAAGGAAACTGATTCTATCCAATTACAACTGACTTCCCACAAAAGCTATGGGAAAAGAAGGTCTTTGCCTTCCACCTGATATCACCCCTCTGCACAGGGCAGCTAAATTTGGACTGTAGTCAGCATTTGGTAATGATAATATATTTTTATATATAAATGTTCCCTCAATATCTCTGAATATTGATTTAAGATGCAGAAGGGAACGATGGTTATCTCAAATCACATTTTTAAACATATTATATTCTGGAAAGAGAATTTCATGCATGACCATCTGAAGCACAACATATTCCACACCATTTAGAACTATCTCAGGTTCTCTTTTCACATTAATCGTTTCTATTTAATTTAAAATTTACCAGACATCTCACCACTGAGAAATATTCCAGCTTAAATATTTGACTTGAGTTGCTCATCTTTTGTTTAATGACCATTTTTTTATATGGATATAAAACGGTGTTTAAAATGTAGTTTTGCTCCCTTTTTCTGAATAGACTTTCACTATTACTTTTTACCAACTAGTTTCATTGAAAGGTTTCCAGCGTTACAGGTAATGTAAAGTCCATTAGGTCAGGCTCTTCATAGCATGACATGCAGTAAATTACAAGTGCTTCAAGCAGCTCAGTGAATTACAGTTCATCACTTTGAAAGGTTCCCACTACAAGACTACAGATATCAGATCTGGCAGTTAGGATCCAATTAACACTTTGGTCAGAATAATCAGATTGCATGTGTAAGACTTGTATAATTCGTTTATTGCTTCCATGCATCTTCTGTCTGTAGGTAAATTTGTTGCTGTTATTTCAAAGCTTGGAATCAGTATTTCACTTGCCTTTAGGTTATATTTCAAGTTCTTTTGCAGTGCAGTGATGAACTCTCCCTGTTCCAGCAATTTAGATCACTCGTCCTGTAGATATTACTGCTTGAGAAATGGTTTGTTTCTGGTAGTTTTGTTTTGTATTCTTACCATGTCATTATGTGTCTAGAAAAAAATTGCTAGCAATTTTTACTAAGGACATTTTATTTAGTGTAACAGAGACAGTTTTCTCCTGTGTGATCACTGTGAAGCTCACATAACACCCAGATACACTGTAAATGACATATGCATTGACATTTACATGTGTACTGTCATGCAAAACCATTTCTTGGTACACTGCATATAATACTATAACTGAAAAACATCTTGATTTTGTGATATCATTTTTCAAGCCATGGTCAGTATATAGAAAGGTTCTTCAGGATAAACCTAATCAGTGCAGAGTAATGGATTTCAAATTCTCCAGTCTTACCTAGTGCTTTACAGCAAATTGCACTTTCAAGTTCTTATAGGCAGTTAAATTCCTTCGAAAGAACAGCACTTGCCCAGGTATCCCACCTATTCCATAAGGGCAATAACCAACAGACATACAAATGCTCTAAGTTTGAAATGCAGAAACCTAAGAACTTGATAAGCAAAAAGACCAAAGACTCCCACACTGCTTATGTTGCATTTCCTATCTCAAAACATGCTAGATGGGTTCAAGTGTCTTTTTTTTACCCCTCCTTGATTCCATAAAAAAATCATATATAAAAAAAGGTTGTATCTGATTCATGTATACAGCAATGTATACTTAGGCATCTTCACCGTTATATGCATTTCAAACACCATTGGAACAAAAGATAATGCACAAATTTAATACTTATTTCCCATTTCCACATTGAAAGTGTTTCAAGAACAAACATCATCCAAAGCTCTATGGAAAATATGTAGGTAATTGGATATGAAGCCAGTTGCTCAAGGCCAATTGTACAAATTTACCCCAGATAACTGATGTCCAGGAATTACTGCCAATCAAATTTTGATGGCCAATAAGAATTGCTAATTGCACTTCAGTTTCTAATGGACTATAGCCCTTGTAAAGAATTACCTACCTGGTGAACTACAAGACCTACAGGAAGGTCAAGGACTGCATTTGTACAAATTTTATCTTCTCAGATTGTGGAGTATTGCCCTATTTCCTTATCAGATCCACCTGCACTGGTTACCCTTACAAGAAGATGCTCGCGAGTACCTTTGCTGTCCGGAGCTGGGTAATTCACAGCATGTAACTTTTTATCAGTTTAAATTAGAAGGATAGTATCTACACACTAATCTATACAGTGAAAAGAGAAGCTGAGAAGCTCCCTTAAATGGCAACTCAGACAGAATAAACTGAGCTCTGCTCTGAATTTTGAGCTATCCCCTATGAGGGCTTCCTCCCCATGAATTATTCAAGCAATATCCAAATTTAGGCATGTAATATTAGATGATGAGAATACTTCGTTTCCTTTCTAATAAGGAACAAAATATTGGTTTACTACTGAGCCCTACAGAAGTGAAGAAACAGAATACGTACAGCCACTCAGAACCACCAAAATTATTATTAAAATGAAAGTGTATGAAATACCCTGTGTACTTTTAAATCAGAATTGTATTATCTACAGACCATTCTTAGTATACAATATGCAAATATGTAGCAGAATTAAAATGTTTTATTAATTTTATATGAATGTTTAAGAAAAAGATCAGTACTATATGCGAGCATATGGAATTATTTTATTGTTGTTTTTCTACTATCAATTCATACAAGACAGCCTAAAAAACCCGGCAGAACTGCAAACAAGATTGACTCATTTAGGTTTCTACTGTTATTAAAAAGTGAATTCTATTTCAAAGTGATTTAGATTTCGTATTTGTTTTCAAACAAAATTTACACAAGCCTGGTGACATACTCCTTTCCCACATGCTCAAAACAAACTCTATCCTGAGATACCTCAGTAATTATCACTTCATAATCTTCTGCATTTACTTTTGTTTTACCTTGCAAAATGTGTGATGGGCTGAAAGCTTCCATATTCTTAGGTCTGCAACTGGATAATTACGTCAATATCCTCGAAGAGTTTCTGATTTAAGGGAAAACAAGGACTAGCCAACAGAAATCTGCTTGCTAGCCCACCAGAATATATTTTGTGATGCCTCTTCCAGCTTAAAGGAGAAGAGCAAAAAACAATTCTTGTAGATATAAAATGGAGGTGATACTCATGGAAAAGGCTTTAAGGCTAGGGAGTCTCAGGTGACCAACACCATTTAAAATAGATGCCAAAATGGGGGAAATTATTGGGACTTTCTTTGACAAAAAGTAACTGTGTAACTTTGTCAAATCAAAACTGTGATTACGTGGAGACTATTGATTAACTTGTATGTCCTATGATTTTCCAAGCTGACCAAATCCCACGCTAGAGTATTGTCCAAGCACACATATATAAGCACAGACTTTCAATGCGGTGTAGACGGGTCTTTTTTGTGCACTGTAGCACCGTGGCATCTCAGTCCCCTGCACACCTCCGCACAAAGACAGAGCCCGCAACCTTCCTGACCTCAACTTTGTTGCGTATAGAGGAGTTGAATATTGACAATCTGATTAAAAGCAGACAGTATGATATATTCTGGGCAAATTCTACTCTTGTTTACATTCACGTAAACACAATGTAGTAAAAGGCCATTGAAGTCAACAGTACAATCCCAGTGGAAATTGATGTAAGTGAAGTAAAAGTCAGGCTTCATGTTATTGTTGCATCTGTTCTTTTATAAGCGCTGTGCTGTTATTTCTGGCAGCCCTGCATGGTGCCGAATGCAGCTTCCCCTGGAGGGGCATTGAGAGCTTACCATTTCCCTGGGCTTTAAAATATGGAAAAAACATGGCGCAATTTTGGCTTGTATGATGCTTAGAAAAACTAGTTCACAGAGGACAGGAGTGACCAGCGCTTTCTCCTGCCTTATATGTCAGCATGAAGTCGGGCTGCACCACTACATGCCTAAATTTGCACATTAGTTTTGATTGTTTGTATTGTTTCCTGGCTAAGCACTGGATCATTTAGGTACTATGAAAATGAAAATATATCTTTTAAAGATATTTTTCGTAGTCTTGAAATATACTCTTTTCTTCACGCTTCAAAGAAAATAAAAAAAGAAAAAAGAAAAAGTCACTGTTACAAAGAGAAAGAATTAAGATAAGCTTGTGCAGGACCAACTGGCAGAAATATATTCTATGCTTAGACATAAGAACCTCAATTAAAGATAGTTTCAGCAAGAATGCGAAGGGTCATAATTAGTCAGTATCCAAGGACTCATATAACACATCCAAGATTTCTATTCCAAAGCCTGTCACTTTCCTCTTTTGGAGCTGGCCACCTGTGGCTAAGTCATGGTTAAAGTAGACTGAAAATAAAGCATCCAAACTTATCAATACTGTATCTTAGGAGATAAAGATAAAAGAAGTCTGTATTGGACTCAACCAAAGTAGCCTTTAATGGGCAAAGCCCCTCTTGACCCTGCCAAGACAGCATACTACTTACATCATACTATAGCACGTTGGGGTTTGTATACATTTGAACTTACCACGAATGCATGGACACAGCCTGCAACTATTTGCCCTGACTGCATGAAACGGACAGCAGGTGTGAGAAAGGCAACTGCAACGAGAATAAGACGACAGCGCAGCCACCAACTCTCTTCTCACCATTAAGAGCGGGACTCCCTTTCCAGGACTAGCAACAGCCACAGACTAAAGGAACACAAGAAAACCCTGACCACAGGGGACCGCAGGGCAGCGCACTCGATGCGGACCTGCTCTGCCAAGAGAGGCCCGAAGCAGGGCGACAAAATCGGTGGCAATGCAGAAAAACCGCTCTATGTGTGGTTATGCAAATTTGAAGTTTCTATACAGTAATTTCAAAAAAACCCCTTAAGTTGTTAAGATTTGAAATTAAAAAAAAAAGTGCTGCAGAGTTAAGAGTAATTTGTGAGCACTTTTATTGTTTATGTGCCTTTGGGGTACAAAATGGAAAGGTGCAGTTTTGTGGACATGCGGAAAATGGATTCATGGCCCTTTGGTGAATTAATACATGAGCTTCACACTTCTTTTCTATGGAGCAGTCCCATAAGGAAAGCCTACGCAGCATATTTTAAAAGGAAAAGAAAAGATCCCATGTAGAACATTTGGCGTACGGTTTAGGTTTTATTTCATTATTATGTGGATGCATTTTACAACAAGCTCTCCAAAGATTTGGAGAAAAGTACAAAGTCATGGGAAGTGTATTTCCATATAGGATGGCTAAAATAAACTACTTTTTTTTTCATTTGAGACACAGCAGCTATAGAACAGTCCAGATGCAACTGATATTTTCAATAATGCTTAGACCATAATGTGCTTCAAAAAAGCAAAAAAAGGCCTCATAGAAAAATACCCCAAAAGCCAAATACTAATCTCAAGAACATATACTAAACATAATTAGTACCACAACAGTGTAATTTTCCCTGGCAGTGCACACGCAAAGGGCTGTGGTAAAGCTATATTTGAGCTAAGTTTATTAGAAAAAAAATAAAAAAAGAGGAGGGAGTATGACCACAAGGCTCTTAGCAAGGTCTACTGCAGATTGTTCCAACCAGGATCAGGAAGTCATGGATGTGTCTCACAGCTACCCTAACGTTACTGCCTTGGGCTGAAAACTCTCAGAATTTGCAAGAACCTCATATCTGATCTCTCTCTCTATATCAGGTATTTGCATGCGCATAATCAACTCCTATTCACTTTCTTGTTCATCTCTTATGAAAATATCTGATTTGCATAGGATTTACAACTGCACGTGCACCTAACTTTTGCTTCATTTGAATGTTCAAGCCAACTAGGTCACACTGCTATAATTCATGCTCCCACAAAGTGACATTTGAATGAGAGGATTTCAATTTTTCCTGTTGTATATAAAATACAACCAACCCATACAGATCAGACGTCTTTGCATGCTTGATTTCAGCTTTTCTGTCTAGCTTGCCATTTGTTCCTACAAATACCTGATCTGTATGACAGATTGAGTATTTAGGAATGGTTGATAGGCCTGCTCTGGTGTGCACACTGAATTTTCTGTTGCTGTTCTTGAATTGCACAGTATCATCATACAGTATCATACAATTTTGTAAGGGATGGCATTGGTATTGACTTGAGTACATTTAGGTCTTCTTCAAAATAAAAACAATGAATACAAGAAGAACAATTCAAGATGTTCGTAACTTTAATTAACATATGTCATAAATGTCAGTTAATGGAGAAAAGTACTTAGCAATCCTCTCACCAGCTCGCAGAGTACAGTGCAGAGAAGCTGTTTCCTCAATACCCCCTTCTTTTCCCTAAATACACTTCCATCTGCATTCCTGGGAGACTGCCAACTCCCCGTATATATTTAAGTATCTTCCATTTACTGAAATGTCACCTCCTTCATTAGACACAGGTGACTGTCTTTGTCCTTTCAACATCTTTCCATGTTACCTGCCAATGGCTTTTTTTGTTCAAGGCTATGGACATATTGTATTCATTCTCCTGAATCCCTGTGTATTACAAGCTAAACTAGTATGCAGAATTAATACCGAAATAAGAAGCGTTACCTTGAGATGAGGCGAATTTACCAGTTCCCTTAGGAATTGCAGTGGGCTCCCTTCAGCCTCTGCTGCTTGCTTGCTGTGGCAGCCCTGGGCGGCAGAATGGCCAATACAGCTGAAATCCCCCCAAAGTCTCACCGCTGGTTGCGCATCAACTAGGACAAGGCATGGCTTTCCCAGGCCACGGGAATTACAGACTGAGTATTTAAGCCTGAGTTTGCTTTAACTCAACTGTTTGCAAAACAATGTATCTCCAAAGGGAACTCGATGGTAGTTTATGATGGCCAGGTTCCCTTGTTGAAGCACATCGACTCAGGGGCACCTATGGTGAAACCATTGATGTAGCCGCAAGGCTGCAAAGTCTTTAGTGATACAGGAACTCAGAAACAAGCTCTAACTACGGAGTTTCCTTTGCTACAAAAATGAACTAAGAAGGCCCAATTTCTGTAGAAAACTTATTAAAATAGTGCTGCAAACCTGCTATTTTTAAAAAGTTTAGAACTTCCAATGCAGAATGTATTAAAATTACTTGCTTTTATCATTTTAATAACAATGTCTGATTTGTCAAAATAACAGTAAAATTCTATAAATATCTGTTAGGGGATTATTCCAATAGCATGAAAAAATCTAGCAAGGAAATGACACAGAATATAGAACTGTCATCATACATTTGCATATAAAAGGCTGTTTAAAACTGACAAGCACATAAACAGAAAATATATGCAACAAAATTAGTCACTTTCAGTATGGATCTTTAAATAAAGCTATCAGAGCACTTTCAGTTTCACTAACTTGCTCTCAAGATGAATCACAAAATGGTGTGGCATCTAGCAACATATTTGCTTCAGTTTTGTGTACGGTTTTGATTACTATAACATATGACATATCACTATTAATTTGCCTTAAAATACTGCATATGGTAACACTTCTTAGATAATAATGTATTTCACTAATGATTTCACTACACATTTATAAGAAAATAAAAGGGTTTTGTTTTTTTTAAAAAACAAGATCACTACTGTGATTTATTAGGTCTTGTAGGCTTAGCAAAAAAAAAAAAAAGTGCATATATGTATATATACATACATATTGCCAGTGCGAGGAAAGGGTATGCATTATGCAAAGCAGATTCATAATAGCTTCAATGAGTCTGCCAATATAATTAGGGAAAAACAACTTTTTGGACATCTAGGTCCTTCCAGTCAGAAGCAGAAGCAGACAACGTTAAACTACGTATCAGCCAAAGCAAGCATCCCAAGCTTAAATTAATGCACATCTTAGCAAAACCAGATATTACTAGAAAAACTTCAAAAACAGTTTTAACAAGTGGACAGGAAAAGGGAAGACGTTTTAACAGTCCACTTTGACATTTATCAAATGGAAAAATTTGACTCAAATCTTTGAAAATATTCATAAATGTTTTTTAACGCCAGTCACTTAGTGGCTGTGATGGTTGGTGTCACAGACCTTGTCCAGGGTCCCTTCCAGGGACTGAGCAACACACAGAGAAGGGCTGAAACCAGAGCTTGGGACTTGCATTCAAGACTCGCGAGTCCCAGGTGCCTTGGTTAACTATCAGGCTACAGAAATTAGGTCTTTTCTCTTGGACTTATTCCACCCTGGGGAAACAACAGTGATCTATTCACTGGGCTAGAAAGCGCCAACGACTCTCAAACTCCTGGTTATTGTTTCTTCAGAGAAGAATTTGGTTCTTTCAGGTAAAATAGGCACATAACTCTTTGCAAGGTTCATAGGGTAGAACCTTTATGCCTGCCCCACCACACTGCACCACACTTTCTGCGAGTCACTTTCACAAATTACTTTTTATTGTACTTAAGTCTTTGCTTAACATACTGAAAAAGACAAACATAAGCCCCAGCACTGCACAGACAGCCACATCTGTCTCTAAACATATATATATATATAAATATTCAATGAATGCTATAGTTAAAAACCGAAAGCATAGAGATGGTCTCCCAGTTTTGGTCCATCTGAACTCCTCAAAGATAACTGGAAGAATTACACATATACTAAACTCAGGAAATAAAAACATTTTGGCTCTCTATTATCAAGGGAATATTGTTTTAACAAGATGTATAGAATCATATTATCATTCTATTAATTCAATAATCTTGATGTTATTACAAGACTGAGACAGTTATCAAAATAGGATTATTCTTGTACAAAAAGATCATATTGTTTAATGGGACAGAGATGTCATACAAGCTACAATGTCATAAAGGTAATAAATGCAGGACCGAGCTTGCAGAGGTAATGAAGTTATGTTGGCATTCGTGGCTCCACCAAAATAATTGGTATTTCATAAATATATAAATATATCCGTTTAAGGAACTGCTTTCATTCTAATGATGATTTCATGAAATCCCTCACAATGTGGCAATTTATTTTGCACACACATACACACACACTTAAAATCTATATGTATTTCCTTCTGTATGTGATTTCAAAGCTTTCATTAACTCAGCCTTGCAATGACAAATGTAAGAAAACCTTCTCTTCTTTTGAAATTAAATGAAGATTTACAGTAATTACTGTAAAACTACTTTGTCCTTGAGGACTTTGGTCTTCAAGTTTTGCATGGGTTTTCAACTAATCCTATCCCCTCAGAGATATGTTAGGAATTATTCTTCATGACTCAGTTCATTCCTGCTGCTCTTTAGTAATTGGTAACCAACCTAACGTTTGTTATATGTCTTTTCTTTTATATAGTTTTACTCAAAAAGAATAGGTTTTGAGCACATAACTTATTTTACTGCTTGATTTCTGTGTGTAATTAGTAATGATGTCCACCCTCACACATACATGGCATAGTAAAGTTGTGACATAAAGGATTTTACCACAAAGTGGTTTCAATACATGTTCTTCTATTCACGTAGTTACTAGTTCCCACTGTATATGATCTGGTACATCTATTATGGGAATATCAATGTAAATATATAGTAGTAATAAGACCTTAATTCTAATGATTTCTGAGCTGACCACAGGTCTGAGTTTTGGTGCAGGCAGAGCACCAGGACTGCCCCTTACCAAGCTCTGAATGGCGTGTTTGTGAGATGGACGGGGGCATTTTCATTTCTGCTGCTGTTAGCCTTAACAACCACACATGTGATTTTCATTTTATATAGCTCTTGACATAAACACTCTATGAACCCACATAAAGAGAACCAGCAGAACCAGCTTCATTTGAACATTTCAGTATGTTTAGCAACCTGAGATCTCCATACAGAGAGTATACATACAGAGAGCATACACTGTAGCTAAGCTTGCCAGTTTTAATGCCAAGGCTATCAGCATACAAGACCGCATTTTCTGAATGAGTAACTATATTTCTATTTTATTTTGTTCAGATTAGGGATTTACAGCAGCCGCCAGCAACCGTACCAACAACTTGACAATTGTTGAAAAAAAATGTTGACTTTAATAGCGATATTTCTGAGAAATGAAGGTGGAACAAATGCCCTTTGTTCCTTATTCCATATTTCTGAAAGATGTTGCACTGATAGGACCAGTAAAGCGTATATTCCTCCAGCTTCAACTCCAGATTTATACAATAGTTAGTGAATACACAGCTAAGTTTGCGGAAAGATTATTATAATCTGACTTACAACAGCACAGTAGAAGTTTATTGAGGAAGACAAACTTTTCTTCTCAGAAAAAATACCTTCTGCATTTGCTTATATTTCATCCCTAGTGTTAGCTAGAGTAAGATTAACTACCAAAACTTTTGTACTCTTTCTTTGCAGAGCAACCATGTTTGAAAATGAAAACTACTGCCAAGCTAGCTGCAGCTACAATAAAGTTTGCATAGCCACCAAAATGGCATTTCAAATGCACAAGACGAGTCTGATACCGTGACATTTAAAAGGTAAAAATTACCACTTAGTTGCTTTACTATTACTTTGTGTCAATCATGCTACTTGGCATAATAGAGGAGTGTTGTCAGGAATACTGTCTACATCCTGAGTGAAAAAAACAAATCTCTGAAAGTGAATGGGAGGGACAGAAACTATAGAAATGAGGAAAAAAATCACTTACATTTATCCAAGATGGCTGGCGCTATTACTGATGAAACTCTGCTATGGGCTGAGGTCACAAGACCCTGTAAGCTAAAATAGAGAAGCTTCAGCTGAGGGTAACTGAAGCTGCAGAACATGAAAACACATTTTAAGGTTATAGGTACTGACTGGAGGTTTAATTTCTGAGAGCTATTTTTCCCAAGGCATGAAAAGTCATCTCTACTTTCTGGACATTTTTCAAGCTTGGAGGGAAGAAATTTTCAGTAGTATGCTCAACCTCACTGTAACTCTGTATGTATATTATATACAATACATGATATGATAATATGATGGTTTAATAAGCATGAATTTGGAGTTGCCACATGATTCACAGACGGTGAAACCATACGTGACTTATGCAGATACTCCCAAACACAACTAGAATAAAAACTTTACACAACATCACATCATCATGTATGTAAGAAATGTTAATTCTGCACTAGAAAAGCTACCTTAAAAATCTGTTGACATGTGTAAAAATGCCATCCTAGAACTTTTTTCCCTTCTTCAAAGTTATTTTTTTAGATTATAGTACACTAAGAGGGAGACTGGTAACTTACACATTAAAAATTATATAAATAAAATTAATATGCACATCAGTACTGTAGTTTGAAAATCTGTTGCACCTTAACCTCCCAAGGTTTAAAACCTTGTTTAAAAAAGTGTGTGTTCTACAAGGCAGCTGGAATCATCTCTTAACCTGGTACATAAGGATCCTATTGTGGCTGCAGTAAGTGCAAGTGCAAGATAGTGGATTTTTCACTAGTTGTGGATTGAATGTTCCCTCTTCCAGCCCACAAGACACGGTGCTTCTGGGAAAAACGCTGACATGCAAAAGAAGAAAGGGAGAAAAGAGAAAACAATACCTTGGGAAACTATTGTAGTAACAGCTGCTTCGAGATTTGGGATGACAAAAAGAAAGAGACTAGTCAAGTAGAGATAAGAAAAGCACTACAAAAAAACCCACTACAGTTTATTACCTGAAAAACATGTCTGCATACATTATACCCACTTATGTAAATATACACCTGTGTATACACTTGTAAAAACAGATATATGCAATGTGCAAACACAGATTTTTAGAATATGTTCCTTAAAAAATATTTCTATATCTTAAACTGGGAAAAGCTACTAAAAGAAGGCAAGGAATGCAGCAACATCTGAGCTATAGAAATCATGAAGTAGAAAAATAGTAAGAAAAACACATATATCATACATATTGAGTATATGTGGAATCTTCAAAAGAGACCTGGGGTATGGCTAGCTGCCAAGAAGTGCAGTAAAGGGTAGAGGCTCTTTCCTTTCTGAGCAAACTTAAAAAGAAAATAATTCCTATTAGATTATATAGAAGTTTACTTGGTTTCTTGTGCAAATATAACAGTATTTATAAAAGATGACAAGCTGAAACACTATCAAGATATTATGGACTTCTGCTGTATTGAAAGAATGCGCAAAACCAAAACTAAGCAACCCAGTCAAACTGCTACACACAAAAGACATTATTATAAAATCAACACTAAAAGTCATCAGGATCCTACTGAACAAGATTGTCAGAGATAGAATAAATCACAAGTGAGAAAGACAACATGATTGAAAGCAAAAGACCATACGGGTAAAAACCAGGCAAAATTTTCCTACAAAAAGGGACTGCTGTATAGATTTTTAATAATATTCTCAAAGACCATAAATGTTATCCACATAATGAGATTATCTTAAAAGAATGGAAAAAGTCACAGTAAATGCATGTATGAAAGAAAACTGCACTATTTACCTTTACCAAAACAGTTTTCTATACTTAGAGGACAGGTAGCTTGAGGTTTCACAAAAACTTAGGAGCTTATGGAGTGTAAGTATTTCTCACTCTAGATGCTGTAAGAGAGATGCCACAACACCAAAACACCAGATCCCAAAGGGCTCCTTCACCTAATGAGAAATCCTAAGGAAAAAACAACAAACTGAAATAGAAATACTTATTGTCTCTATGAATGATCTGACAAAGCAGATTTATTTTGAATAGGATTGGTTTGACTATGCAGAACATAGTCTAATATGCTCCGTGTGACAAGAGAGAAGTCTCTCTCATCAATAAGCCTACCTCATTTCATAAGAAATAGAAATGAAGTGACAATAGCAGGAAATCACTAAATCAAACACAGAAGTCTGTGCTGTAGACACCTACATTCCAGTTAGTCATCTTAGGTGATCAATGGAGAGAAAGAGGCATATCCGTGGCACAACTCACTGAATCCTAAACCAGATATTTAAACTGGATCAGACAAACTTCCTCTTTAAACCACAAACCACTAGAAGTGCCTTGTCTGTGAAAGTGGGCAACCACCAGCTGGGCAACCTGCTCCAGTGTGGGGCAAGAAATCCCTCCTCCGAGGGGACAGTTATCCAATTTTGACCATCCCTTAGTGAAGCCGTTGGCCTGAAGTAATCATGCCTGTATATGTTAAATAGAAGCAAAATCAGAGCGCTTTGCATACATACTTCCTATGTTCATTCTGGCTGCATCAGATAAAAAGAATGCTCTAATACTTGCTCCAATGGAAAAGCAAAGGCAAAAATACCACCCAGTTACTTTGGTTTTCATTCAGGTATGGTAAGGTAGCAGCTCAAGAACACCTGATATCCACAATCACTTAATTCTATCACAGCACCTGTGTGTATCCCAGCCAAACATACCCCATGGAAACGAACAAGCCAAACTTCAACCCTCTTCTCCTCTTCCCGGGTTTTAAGAAAAAAAAATCACTGAAATAAACTGAACGAAAATGTTGGCATCTGTATCCCCCTGCACACACAGAAACCAGTCAAGGAACTTTTAACTACTACATGCAGACTTAAAAAAATATTTAAAAAATCAGCCTGATGCATCAGGGAGTCTACTTGACAGGCTGAACCAAATGGCACTAGCTATATAAGCAAAATTATATTATAAATATAGCTTTGAAAGTAAAAACAAACAAACCTGGCCAAAGCAAAAGGAATAAAAAATATATAGGTACTTAGAAATATGCAGTAGGTCAGTATAAACTTTTTATATATTTTATACCATTGAGATTTAAATAGATTATGAGATTAGATATGAGAGTTGGACAGCCTTTTAGAGATATAGACGATACAAAATTAGCCAGCCAGCAAGGCAACAGTGCCGTTTGGATAATTAGTTTCAGAATTCAATTGAATTTCCAGAAACAGTTTGGACTGAAAATTTTGTCACATTATGATGGAGGATGGGAGATGGTATACCAGTCTGAATGAATTGGCTGAATTAATAAAATAAAAATAAAAAATAAACTAAAAAGTAAGTTGTATTATTTTGTAAATATTGACAGATTAGTTCAGATTTATCAAGTAAGAAAATTAATCAGAAAGCAGATTGACAGCACCTCACAAAACCCAGGTATCAGATTCCATCAGAACAGAGGTCATGTTCTAAATGAAGGTAGAATTTGTAATACATTATTCATCTATATGAAAATATTACAAGGTGAGACAACTTTTTTATAGTTTATTACCATAGCATATTACAAAATGCATTTGTAAAATAAATGTTTAACCGACGATGCTTTGGCAAGTCGTTACAAAGCATATTATAAGATGCAAATATTGTTACAATACGTGTGCATGTTTAATGCATGAATTACAGTCATCAGACATGGTATAAATTGTCATAAAATTTAACAAATGATAATAGCATATTTATAAATGGCATCTAAACATAAAGTGTGCACAGAGAAGTAAATGATATTAAAATTAATCCTGATATGAAGGCTCTTTTTTCCTTGTCATTTTCTTTAGAACAAATGAAGTTAGCTTAGATTTTGCTGTTTAGACTCTAGTAAGTAACGTCCAAGGTGAAACTCTTCCTGCAGTCCTTCCAAAGCAGCCTCAAATTTCCATCTAATTACTAACATCTAATAACTAGAATAAAATTACAGACAGTTTTGTACCAACTTTAGAGCACTGATTACTTTTAACAATACTTTCAGACTGTTTCTTATGAAGCATTAAAATTCCCTGAATAATTATGAGTTACTACTGCTACAGATTATTTTTCCCTTGACATGGCAAACTGCTGAAACTCCATGCTATGTATCTTTCTCAGTTCTAAAAAGACTTTGGTGAAACAAAGAGGCAACTGGAAAAGTCATGCCTTTTGTACATTTGATAAGTGATACTCAGTCTATGATTCTACATCTGTATAGGCTTTTGTATCATATTATATTGCTAATAAGTTAATACCATAAAGTCAAATGTTGGTCACAGAAAATATATGCATGATACTGGGGACATGTGTGGAATAAAAACAAACAAAAAGCAGACAGCAGTCACCAGGCTACCTCTGAATTTATTGCAGAAACAAAATGTGTGTGTCTGAAGAAGGAAATGAATGCACATTCCACCTGTAAGAGTCATGCTAAATGACAGGCAAGATCATGGAAATAAAGAAATGTCCTCGCTTCCAAAATCATCAGAAAACTCTAGAAAAAGAAGGAAGGTCAGAATAAAAGAGAGAGGCAAAAGGTAACTACAGAGCGATGCCACTACCACAACCTGCAAGCTTTGGTGCAGAGATTTGTTGGTACATGAAATCACTCATAATGACGATACAGAAGTTTAATGATTTCACTGTAACTGAATAATGGTATAAGTCTAGTTTAAATCTTTCATGTTTCAATTGCTGAAGAGCTGATCTCCAGCTTCTGAAGCACAGTCAGAAAGCATTAGCTGGATCTGAGGAACCCAAGCTGCTGACTGGAATGTTGACATTATTCTCTCTCTCCTTTTTTCTCTGAAGTTTAGCAAGATTGAGTGCCTGAAAACAAAACTTAAATACCTTCAGGAAGGAAACAAAGCATTAATTTTGACAGAATAGACAAGGAAATAAATAAATAAAAAAAAATCTTTGCATAGTTTAAAAAATTAACCAGACAAATTCAAGGATGCAAACTCTGGAGCTTTTAAGCACAAAAGTTTCTTGAGGCACCTATTGCTGGGTCAGTGTAAAAGGGAAGCAGCTCTACATCTTTATCCTGTCTTATTCTCCTGCTCTGTGCCATTTACCAATGCAGCTGGAGTGGTCACTTGAAGAGGCAGGATAGTAGGATCTGACTCAATCTCATACTCTGTACACAACAGAGTATTTTTGAACTAACAACGTACATAAAGACATAGTGTGTCTCAAATGGGTCATCACAATACTTGGATTGCTAGCTGGAGCTTTACATAATTTACGTAAGACCAGTTTTATGAGTAAGTGTAGATGAACACATGTTTCTATGGAAGCTACCTATGGAAAACACTTGTCTTCTAGTCTATGAAACTACAAAACATTTCCAGTTGCCTACTGTACAGAGCTGTACGCAACTGGAAATTTCCATGTTGAAGAAGAAAAGACATTGGCACATTGAACAGAAAACAATTTCTTTTCCCAGCATTTCACCACAAAGGCCTGCTCTACACATTGCTCCCTCCTTAGAGCGCTCTTGGTAGGCGCAGTCAGTATTTCAATTAGTGGCTCCAAACTGTCCTGACCAGCAAAGTATCCAGAAAATCTGTGGCCAATTGCTTCTTTTTCCTTAAAAGTCCTCATATGCAAGGTCCTGCAGGAATTATTTGAATCTCGCTTTTTCCCAAACATAAAGGAACCTTCTTTTTAACTTGTCACTTACAAAAATCACTTTTATGTCATTTTATGACTTGGTAGCTTATGCTAGACACACAGGATAGGAGATAGACACACTACTCTACGTATGAATTGCCAACAAGTATAGTTTCATGGTAAGGCCACAAAAAAAGCTGAACTGAAAATAAGTGCCATGCACTGCAAAACTGCAGCATGCTCACCTTGTGGCCTGGAGTAGCTCAGATTCCCAGAAAGGTAGTGGCCGTCTTTGGATTCATACTTAGAAGTAAAGAAGTAAAATAGGAATTTTCTTGAAAAGAAATGAAATGCAAATCATTAAATCTATTATTCTGAAAGTATGTTACTCAAATTTCAGATATCCTGTGTGTGCACAAGCTTTTGTATCTTTTGCTAAATTCTCTAGTCTAGTGATATTTTTCAAGCATCTCATCTAAGCAGTTCTGATACATAACTCAATAACCAAAGATAACCAGCTGACCAGTTAAAACATTTTCTACAGCTTGGAAGGGTTAATACCAAATACCTACTGAAGTGCAAAGATATGTGTTTCAAAGGAGTGTCCTCCAGGATCAGAGTTGGGCATTTAGCTGATTTAAGAGATTAGTATAGCTTAAATACATTGTCTTTGAAGAATGAGGCGTCTCATTCAAAAAGTATGATATCCTAAAATGAAAGGTAGTCCTAGAGCTGCTTAGAAAAATATTAGTAAGATTTACTCTCAAAGTCTCATGATAAAGGCTGTATAGCAATGAAAAAGATACGTTACTCACGGAAATTGGAAAGCAGCTCAGTGCTTTTCTTGAAAAACAGGGATTTGGAGTTTTAATCTTTATATTTAATGGCTCTCTTGATCTAACCATTCCAGAGTTGCTATGAACTGTATCCAACAAATCTTGGCATTCATCTCAAGGGTCTTGACCCAGCCTACCTGCAATTAGTCTGATGAGATTTACACATTCTTTAGATAGAAGCAGGAGACTCTTTCTGAAGAGTAAAAACTCAACTCTGTACAAACACAGCCTTCTGTATTCCCCATAAGGCAGGATAAAGAAAAGGAAAAAAAAAATCCAGAGAGTCTGAGATATGACTGTAGTGATAATAGGATAATCAGTAAATATGCCTTACAGACAGGCAGTCCGAGCCTGGGGAGAGAAAACTGGAAGAAGACAGTACATATCTGAAAAGCTCACACATTCCTATGTTGCACAATTCAGGAGTAAGCTTTCATTAAAACAATTAGTGCAACTCCTTTAACAGGAAATAGAAACACCAGAACTCTGTGATGGTTGAGTATGTGCTTAGCTTCCGCAACACACCCACAAAATATGTGTAATCTAGACGAAGTGAAGCACAATGACAATAAAATGGAAATGGATATTGTATGTGATTTTTAAATGAGGGATGAATGAAATATAAAAATAATAGGTAATTCAGGTACATTAGATTAGACTTTATATGTTTAAAGACTCAATATTCATACTGTTATAGTATATTTGTAAAATGAGTATGAAAATATTTTATTTAAAATTTCTCATTTTGATGGATTGGGGAAGGAGATAACTATAGAGTTTTTAAGATCTTGAACAAGGAAGAAAACAGCCTTTCTAAAGAGTTTTTGTTCTTGGAAAAGGAATTCTGGAAATGTCCCAAATCTTCAGTGTAACAGCTACAACAGGTGAGAGCAAAACAGTAACTGCCAACTATAAGGATTAGCACTGAAAACAAAAGCCAACTATAAAAAAAGCACAGATTTCCTAGAAAGTGATGTGCCTGTAAAACAGTATCTTACTGTGACCCATACAAGGACATGGGAAAAGTTCTGACAAATATGATAACTCGTTTCATATACAGTGAGTTAAAAAGGGTGGAGGAGCTTTCTGGTAGTTTTACGTCTTGGTCAAGAAGATCACAGCATATGATACATATTTTACTTTCATTTACTTTCTTTTTTTTTGAATGTTCAGTATGAACTTGATTCCGAAGTTTTTAGACTTATTAGCTAAGCATGAAATGGATAAAAATAGCTGCTAAATGTATGCATTCACAGTTAGGTGCAGTGAAACCTGACATTTTTGTTTTGCAGGGGAAAACCAAGGTACTCACAAGGTTCTCTTTTCTGCCCATTCTAAATGCCTCTATATTAAATTCTTGTGAGAGAGCACCTCTAAAAAGGTCAAGAAGACAGAGAATCTGGAGCTTTCTAAGATCTTTTCTGTTTGCCTGCAATCTTTACCCGCAGCCCTAAGGAACAAATTGTGAAAGAAGCCAATCATAATTCTGAGATCTTCTGGTGTAAGAGGCACAACTCAGCGTTTGTGGAGATCTCACTGAACCAGAATCATGAATTGTGCAAAGACATGGAAATATCAGTGAGACTCAGGTCATACGATGTTAGACGTTTCTGTGCAGTGCCACCTTTGCAACTAATACAGTGTTCCTATGAAATGAATAATGAAGAGTCTGTGGTGTATTTTGTTCCTAATAAGTTTTAAATTCATAAAACTATGTAACAGGAGAGGACTGAGATCAACTAGCCTAAAGCTGAACAAGGCACTATAAGGTAAGCTAAACCTGAAAAAGTCTATACAGAGAATTCCTAACACATATTTATTTAAAAGGCAAGTCATTTCATATAGTAGCAGAATCACAGAACGGTTGAGGTTGGAAGGGACCTCATCTAGTCCAGCCCCCCTGCTCCAGCAGGGACCCCTAGAGCACGGGACACAGGGTGGCATCCAGGCAGGTTTGGAAGATCTCCAGAGAAGGAGACTCCACAGCCTCTCTGGGCAGCCTGTTCCAGGGCTCTGTCACCCTCACATTGAAGAAGTTCATCCCCATATGGAGATGGAAATTCCTGTGTCTTAATTTATACCCGTTATCCCTTGTCCTATCACTGGCCATCACCGAGAAGAGTTTGCCTCCATCCTCTTTACATTCTCCCCTCAGGTATTTGTACATATTGATCAGATCTCCTCTCAGTCTTCTCTTCTCCAGGACAAACAGCCTCAGCTCGCTTAGTCTTTCTTCATACTCCAGTCCCTTAATTATTGTTGCTCTGCACTGGACCCTCTCTAGAAGCTCCTTGTCCCTCCTGTACTGAGGAGCCCAGAACTGGACCCAATAAAGACCCTGTGGCCTCACCAGGGCTGGGTAGAGGAGCAGGATCCCCTCCTTCGACCTGCTGGCAACGCTCCTCCTGATGCAGCGAGGATCCCATTGGTCTTCTTGGCCACGAGGGCACATGGCTGCCTCATGGGTAACTTGTTGTCAACAAGGACTCCCAAATCCCTCTCTATGGAGCTGCTTTCCAGCAGGTCAACCCCTAATCTGTACTGGGGGTACTGTACAAAGACAGGTTTAGTGTAATTTGGATAACTGTTTGGGTAAATAACCTGACATTGTCGTCCTCAAGAACCAAAACTTCAGGAGTTTGTCAAATGACATGTTTGTACTGTCTGCTTAGGTTTTAGGGACTAAGAAAATTGCACAGACACCAAATATAAACTTTTTTTTCCTCAAGTAACAAATTATTCTCACTTCTGCTAATTCTTTTTAGAAACAAGCTTAAATGTTCATTTAGAAAAAAAAAATTATATTTGGACTGTGTTTTATCTAGCAAAATAATTAACCTTTCCTATAGTTTTTCCTATAGTTTTGAAATAATAGTTCTTGCTGTTGGAAAACTACTACACAGAGCAGACCCTCAGGCTGAGAGACATACACAAGGATGAAGCCACGTTCCCCTGTGGCTGCCTATGTGGAACTCTACGAGGAGTTACACACACATATGAAGTATGGTAGGAAATAGTTGGACTTTCTCCACAGAAAGATCTGTGGAGACAGGGAAGAAAGAAGTGATCCTTCTTCAGGGTACTGAACAGCTTTTGGTATTAAAATGAAACATCAGTAAAATAGCATGAGATCATGCTTCCAACTGAAAACGGTATTGTAATATTTTTGTCAGCATGCATCTCATCAATTTTTATGCATCTTGGATTCTGTTTCTTTGCTTCAAATTTATTGCATTCCAAGCAAAGCACAAACTCTTTCCTCTCCCATACTATAACTCTTGTTAATTTTTAACCATCACTGTAAACAATGGAAGCAGTTAAATTGCCTGAGGACAAACAAGGTGTCCGTATCACACACATACATACACAGTCATGTGTGTAACACAGGATTTCAGTGTGCATGCATTAATACTGAATTTCTTCTGCCATCATGGCATTCACTTACGTATCACTCTACATTCCTCCAGAGTGCCTTAAAACCATCTCTAATCTTGGTAGAGCTAAATAACATCTGGGGTCATCTTCAAATGTGGACACATACTACATATTTCATCTCTTTTTCTAGACCATTAAACATATTAAACAATACTGTTTAATGTATAGGCCCGCGGCAGACAAAAATGTTAACCTTTTGTCATTCTGAAAATTGACTATTTATTCCTACTCTATGTTCTGTCTCTGAACTTGCTTCCAACTTCTAATGGAACTTTAACTTTCACCCAGAACTATTCGGCTTTCTTAATAACCTCTTGTGATCCTTCACAGATCCTTCGCAGAAAAGCCTGTGTCTAACGCTTTTTGAATGTCCTTGTGAATCACATCTCTTTCTTTAAAAATCTAATTTATTTTGGAGACACTTACAAATATTTATTGTAGATTGAAAATAAAGGAGTTTTCTTAATAGATGCAATAGCAATTTGTGTGTTCTGGAATTTCAATAAACTTTGAAGCCACCAAAAAAAAAAAAGAAAAAAAAGGAAAAAAAAAAAAGAAAGAAAGAGCATGATTTATCTCTCAGAAAGGTCAGATCACCAAAAACTTCTAGTGAAATCAGTAATGCAGAAAAAATAATTATAAAGCCTTATTTTATCCTGTTGGAATGAAGTACTTCAATACACATGATAAATCATACAGGCTGGTGGTAAAGGACTCAATAGAAGTTACAGTAGTAGTATAGGAGAAGTACTACAATTATACGAATACTTGCATGTTATTGACCAGGACAAACTGTAAGCACTGAGCAAGCACAGAATGAAATGATTATTCTGTGAAATACAAGAGATGACAGAGACAGACTGACAGGAAATGCTTGTCATGATAGCAGGCAATATACGTGGCTAAGCTTTCTATGCATAAACCGCAACAGCCTGAATGACAGACTTCAAGTAGGATAATGAGGCACCTCTCTCATGTTTATGGGAAGATCCTCATGACTGTTACTGACAGCACAGGAGAAGGTACATGAGGCTTCTAGGAAAATCTAAAAGCAGGAAATTAATGACTGCTTTTTTTTTTTTTTTTAAACTTCATTAAAAATAAGGGTATGAAGGGTAACTTCATGGATATGGTGAAAACAGTCTGTGAAGGATGTAAAAACTGAAAATAAACAGCTTGCAGTTCAATATTTTGAAAAGAAATTGGGGAAAGACATGGAGAAAGAGACTGGGAAAAATAGTCTGTGCAGTGAGACACTGTAACATTTGTCACGAGCAGGAAAGGTGCCAGTTATAGTGACTGGAATTAGGAGAGCCTGCATGAGAGGTTCTGCTCAGCTCCGCACACAGTTACAAGAATGATGTACTTTCGTAGAGAAGGACAGGAAGGGAAGACCAGGACAGATGCCTAAATTCAATATGCTGTTCATGTTCCAAGCTTATGAGACAACCAATAGAGTGATACAGTTGACAGTGATGGAGGAAAGAGGTCCGAGAAGAAAGGGTATTCACATTGGTCTTCAGGTTGATCTTTAAACATCCACAGGCTAAGAGCAGAGATGGTGTGGGTTTTTTTTTTTTTTTTGTTTTTTTTTTTTTTTTTTAAATAGAGGAAGCATTATATGGAGTAGACTGTGGAGATGCTGACTGGATTTGCCATTTGGATGAACTGTAAAGGTTCTCTGAAGAAAACAGTGAAGGCGCAATTAAAAAGATAAAAGAAACCCACCAGAGTGTGGAGCAGAACTGGGAGATGGGAAACTCCCTGGGATTGCTGAGAAAAGCACATACAGGCTGGCTAAGGGTAGATGAAGACATGAATGTCTGCACAAAAGAAGGCAATGGAAGAAAGGAGGAGCTTCAAGTATGAACTTTTTATCAACTTTGTCAGCTCCTATCATAAAATCAATTTTATTTTTTCATAAAGCTATTGGTGTCAGTTCCCTTTTCATGACAGAAGTCATTTAATTTTTTTGAGAAGAAAAGAATTCCAGCAGCACAGAGCTGACAAGCTCCCTTAGTCCTAGTGGCTGCGTCTGCAGAGCCCAAGGGGTGGCTGATGAGACACAAGATCCCATCACCCCAAGTGAGTCCGTCCTTAAGTCACCTGGTATGAAAAGTCACCTTCGGTTACAATTTCTGTACAGCTTATGTATGAAAGAGAAAACAGCTTTGTGATTTTCCAAGTATGACTATGTGTATATATATATGTATGTCAGTATACACCTGCAGATGCTGCAATGCAAGACCAAAATGTAAGAAACCACTAACATGCTGCTAAAACTGCCCAGGCATGCAGCTATGGCTATAGCTAGAACGGGTGTAGAGATCACACTGGTATGTGTGGGCATGCATGTAAGTTCCTTTGCTTTATTCTATAGCTCTAGTTTGAAATGTAATACCACCAATTTCTGTCTATAAACTGTATTCTTGGGCGAGGAATGAGAGAATAGGTTACAGGTAATCTACACATCTCCCATATCCACACCATATCAAATGCTCCTTCTTTTGCAAGCTTGTTTCCAGAGAGATTACAGAGAAAAAGGATACACAAACCAGATATTCAGAGAAGGCCATATAGCACAGTCTTCAAAGAAAAAAATAATATATAATTAAGAAATATAAAAACTAAATACAATTTAATGAAAGATATTTTAGCCAAGATGTTAATCAACATACTGATGCTGCTATATAGGGAAGACCAAAACAATATAGACTTTTTTTCTACCAGAATTCCTAACTTCTGATGTCGCAAACCTATAAACCTCAACTACTTGCTTGATATAAATTTTTTTGCTGGTAAAAATGGGGATTCGAGAGAAAAGAAATAACTGCCATTAACTGGCAATCTATTTCCTTTGCAGTGGGAAGGAGAGAGACTCCTGGAAAGTACGACACTGAATTTCCATTGCTGCAGTTGATGCTCTACCTGGCTGCTCAAGCAGCAATTTCAAATACTGGGCTGGTACAAAAAAAAAGTACTGGCAAATTCTTATGCAAAAAATGGTATTTTGTCTTCATTGTTATAACCAGGATATACTACAAACTAACACAGAAACAATATTAGAATATTGAAGTCTCCCTTGTGCTTAAAATGTCAGAACTATAGAGAATCCATACTGATTTTGTCCAGCAAAGGGTTTGCTTGGCACTTTTCTACAGATCTATTACCTAAGCTTAGAGGGCAAGAACACATATTATGAGTTGTTGAAAGGTGTCTCTCTTCACATCATATTGTAGCTCACTTCAGCTGCATATTTCTAAAGCTCTCTCTGCTCTGCAAGTCTCAAAATCCAATGGAAAAAGTGGCACAAAGGACTGTGTATGAAGAATGTCTTCTAGAACCTCAGAAAATTACTTCATTATTTTTAAAAGCTCACATTTAAATATAGGAAATGGCATTTCCTGAATTACAATTTATTTGTGCTTTGCAATACACTAACTTCCTTCAGCATGTATGTTTTTAATAGAGTTTCTGCAGAATTTTCCTTCCCTAATGAAATTCCTCTTTCAAATAAAATTACTGATAATGTATTGACTTTTTAAGAAATTAATAATAACAAAATTGTACTTCAAAAGAATCTTTCTAAAACTTTTAATTAAGCCAGTTCTTAATATTCAATAAAAAATTCAACAAATTCTACCAAATAATAAACAAAAAACTCTCTTCCTTATTTTCAATGATATGCTTAATCTTAGACATATTCTTCACAAGAGCATCCACATTTTCTATTAAATTGCTACTTTTAGACATTATAGTATGATCCTCTAAATCCACAATTCATGACTGATAAGCATTATTTCCTTTTTACTTTTCTAGGAATCTTCTGAAATGCTTAGCTTCCTAAATGACAGTAATTTCTTTTATGCAATTGTAAACTTAATTTTGTAGAATTGGAGAGTGTTTTTTTACAAAGCATTCTTCCCTTTTAATAAACCACATACAGCAAAGAAAGTTCAAGGGGAAGCAACATCTACAGTTGTGTAGGAACACAGTGAAGAATTAAAAAGAAAAACCCCCACAAGAAAATAATAATTTTACGTAATTATAAAGCACTATTTGCATGCAGTTACATCATTGGTATTTTCTTTCTGCAATGTGATACATGCTAAAATACATTTTATATAAATACAGAGTTCCTGTCTTTTTACCTTGTAATGTTTCTTTTTACCTCCCCTCTTTAATACATCAAGAAAACAAATGTTTGAATCATAATGAATTTTTTTTTTTCCCTCCTGCTCACTGGCCTGGACTGTTTTTCCAGGGAAAATGCATGAGGCTGCTGAATTCGTATGGTCAGTGAAAACTGTGCCAAAGTAAGGAAGGTCCAGTAATAAAAAAATAAATAAGCAAATAATATAACTAAAATGTATTACCTGAAATGTATTACTTGAAATAACACATGTCTAGGAACTGAAATTCAATGATAGTAGTTACAAGAATTAAAAAGAAAAAAAAGGAAAGAAAATAAAGTGTGGCCTATTATCCTGTTCATTAGGGAGCATTGAAAAGATAAAAAGAATTGCAAGATTAGGCAATAACTTACAGAATGTAGCAACTAATTTTAATTAATAGCAACATCAGGCAATGAATTCTCATGAAGTGGCATTACATATAGAAAATTTGCTAAAAGAAGTATCTTTTTCACTTAAGGCTGATGGCTAAGCCATAAAATCCTCAAATCTGGCTAACATTTTCATGGATTAATGCTGTCCAGCCTAAGGTTCTGCTTAAGACACTGTTATGCAGACACAGCTCTGGAAGTGAGTATATAAAATATTTCACTTTGGCACTCAGACAGAATATATGAGTGTGTGTGTAAATATATATATTTACACACATATATATATATATGTAAGTTTGTAAGAGGGTCCAACCATTAGATTTTCTGAGATTTACACGTCAAAGGAACACTAAACCAAATCCAAAACCAAATCATTGTTTCTTTACAGTGCAATTTATTAATTGGTCATTATTGATAGAGAACAAAAATCTTTTCAAATGATGATAATGATGGTACCACAAACGACTCTCAGATGAAATGGTCCCCATTTCGTGTTGTGTTACGGACAGAAAGAGGTCGAGTCAAGCTACAGATGTGTCTATCTTGCACACTTTCCAAAAGTTTTCTTCCAGCAAATATGAAGGACCAAATAATTTATTCTTCCTTTATTTTTAAAATGTATTTTTTATTGCTCCTTTGTTTCTCTCTCTTTTCCCCACCCTGCAAATATACCCTTTTGGCTAAAGAGGCTATTACATAAAATGCATTTTGGCTTAAACAAGAATAAAATAGATAAACCAGTCTAGTTTACAATTCCAAATTACTTAGAGCAGCTGTACACAAAACATGAATAAAATTGGCAAGTTAATACTGAGGACATTATTTTCTCACAGAAATTTTATTCTATTTTTTAACTGACTTCAGAGTTTTGTCCTGCTATTCAATCCAACTGTTTCCTTAAACATATTACAGATCCTGAGGCATCAGCAGTTTGGAAGTTAATATGGGAAAGGCCCAATGTTTGAAGAGCCTCTCTTCTGCTTCAATGTAAAATAAAATAAAAAAAATTAAAAAGGTCACCCATTATTGTCATTTGAACAGCAGCTCTAAATGTCAAAGTGAGCTTGTACAGTGACTATTTAAAGCAGCCATGTGCCAATGTAAGCAAAATAAGTTGAGCACTTGAGCACTTGAGCAAAATAAGTTGAAAGAATAGGCAAGAAAATATTTGATTTTGTATGAAGATTTCTTTAATAAAACAAACTACTATAGGAATTCAATCATGATCCCACAGATCTAAACATTAAATGCACTTCGTACAAACTTGATCCAGCATCCATATGCTTTTGCACAAAGCAGTAGTGTAATACTGAAGACCGAAGTACTGCACAGAAAGAATAACTGATGTGCCCCCAGCATGTGAGGTATTGGCATTTCCACTTTATAGATGAGAACACTGAACCACAGGCAGTACAGATGGCCTGGCCAAGATTGTTTGCTGTATTAGGAGCACTGGACAATAACATTTGGAAAGGAAATTCATTTGCTCGCTTAGAGAATCTCTGATTCTACAACGCTGAGCCCTTTAGGTCCAATTTGAACATCTACTAAAAAAACACTAGGATCTTTATTTGGCAAAACACTTGAGGAAATGCTTAAATCTCTTTCATAGCAATAAAGGTTGTTTTCAGATGTTTAGAAATAGGTATATCTCAAAGAGCTTGCTAAATCCATTGATTTAGGAAACAACTACCAGAGAATGAGGTGCTAGTGATCAGCACATCATGTTGACATTCTAGTACAAAAAAGAAACACAATTTCTGAAACAGTTAGCTCTGGAAAAAAAGAATGCTTAACTATCAATATCTCAGATTAATGATGAAAAACACTGTTTCATTTAATTTTGGTTTTAAATGCATCTTATACGATATATTCTAAAGGTTTTATTTATTTATTTTCTGTAAACAGACGTAAACTACTTAGGGCTTAGATTGGAGATGGCAAGCGTCCTCAGGTAAGGGTCAGTGAAAGCGAGCACAGGTGAGGGCACTCGCCTCCCCATGCCCCGTGACAATGCACCGTGTACATCTCCCCACACTTTCTACCTGTGCTTGTACAGAGGGAAGATACCTTGTTCTCTGTGTCTGCTTGCTGGTAATTCCTCCACTGTGCACAAGGTAACTGTACGAATTTCTGCAATACCTGTAGCCCCCAAAACGGCTACACCCAGGTTGTTAAGATATCTGCAAGGTGAGGATGCAGGCCACCGACTGCTTACACGAGATTAGGGGGCTCATGCCATCTTCGGCTTCCTTGCTAGGTTGGGTGTGAATGTAAAAGAGGGGAATAAAAACACTTTGTAACCCCCAATGTAGTCTAATAAAAATAAGCTGCGCCAAGTGAAATTTCATATCAGAAACCAGCAAACATTTCCATCTAAATTATTTTGTCAACAGCATGGTGGTATCTTTGCTAACCTTATTTGGCACCAGCGAATAATTAGATACACAGGGGTGTGACTCCAATTGAAGGTGTTGGCATTGTAGCACTCTGTGAAAATATTAACTATGAGGTTAACTCCAATTTTCTCTTCTTTAATTAAATGCACATGGTACTAATGAGGTAACCTACTGTTCCTTGATAGCACTAATTAGCTAAGAGGAGAGTACACTCTCACACTGCAATTTAAACCTAAAAATAAGGTTGAAATACGCTAATTGCAGGCAATTTAAAACAGTACAAGTTGTAGAACTAGTCATAATAAGGGAAACTGACTGCTTTACAGTGCTGCAGCTGTATCTTTGGTTAATATCAAAACACGCCACAGAGTTTTAGGATGATTTGGCAAAGTCTCCAACAGCCTCTTTGAAAATTGTCGCTTAATTCACAATATACAACAAAGAGAAAAAAAACAGTAAGGAAAAAGATGTTAGCTGCTCATCTAGGAAGACACAAATAATGCCTGACAAATAAGCATAAGATCTGATGAAGTCTATGCAGAAAAAAAATGCCTTTGGTTTAGACTAGGTTGAAGCCCTGAATTTTGTTAAACACTTAGGGGTTTCATATGCAGAGGGGTTGAGCAGCTGCAGCTTATGCTGTCAATGGAGTCCTGGGTGCTCAGCTCTTCTGAAAATCTGGTCCTGAAATCAGATATTTGAATGGGAAAAAAGGAATACTGAAAACACATGCATTCTTTAGAAAATGTACATTTTGAAGAAGAAATTTGTCATTCTATATACCACTTTGAAGCTGCTAAAATAACAACATTTTGTACTATAACATCAAACATATTCTTTATGAGCTGACACAATAAACAGCTCAGCTTAGCCAGTGAATTGCACATGGAGCTGCATAGAACATTGACTTGTAATAACAATTGCCAATTCCGTGATTTAGAGGTCCTACTGCTGAGCAGATAAGAGAAGATGAACAGCAGCCTTTTGCTAGACAAACTATTTTGCAAACCAACGCCTGGGGTGGCCGTGGCCTGAGCTCTAGCAGAGAAAGCTTGCTTTCCCCTTTCCCCTTTTACTGGAAAAAAGTAGGAATACAAACACTTCTGTCGCAGGAAGACAAAAGAAGACCAGATAGTAATCCCTTAACAAGAAACAAAGTGGCTGAATATGGGCACAGAAAGAGACCTGCACTGAATGAAAAGAGTAAGTTTCACAAAAGCAAAGAAGTCATCAATCTTATTCGAAACAAAATTAATATTATGGAAAGTGAAAATAACTTGGTTATCATTCCAGGGAATATGTTTTGCTTATATATATATGGAAATGCATGCAGCACATCTTGCAAACAGTAGACTTCCATGAGGCATAATGATTCATCTATAAAAACGATATAAGTTAATTTTTTAAAATATGTTTTGATTTCCATCAACTATCTATCCCCATACACTTATAATTAGAAACAGTCTTGACTTAGGAGACTTAGATGCTACAAATGAGATAGATACACAGAAGCTGAGATCTGGTTCTGTTTACTTGTATGATTTGCTGCATGGCCCAGGAAATCGCTGGTACTCCATAACTAAATCGCTGCCTTAGCTCTTCCACTCACATCCCTACCTCCGTGCCATCATAGGATTCTGGATTTGCTCAGTTTTCCTAAAAAAAGCTCCTGCAAACATGTCTGTGGAACAGTGAATGAGTCATATTTCACCAGCACAATCTTCTACTTTTTCTACACCCTGGACCTAGAAAGTTTGATTTAATCCTGTTATTTCAACGAAAAAATAGGAAGTGAAAAGAAGAAATATCTTTCTAATAATTGTATATAATATGAGCTTTTAAAAACGCGTGTGTTTGAACAACAATAAAATACTACTGAAGTAGTAGACTTCAGACCTAGACTTCTACCTAGACCAAAGTAAATGTAAAAAAATAAGAAATGAATGCAAATAATTATCAATTACATAGTGCAAAAAGCATTAAACAGGAATCAGTAACGAGTGTGACCGGAAGGCGCTTTTTAAATCTTTTTACTTGTTCTTCTTTGCTCGTGTTCTTTGTTGTTGTTGTTTTGTTTTTCTTTTTTAGAAACTATTTTCCTCCTTTTTAAAATAGTTCGATAAAAATCTGTGAGAAATTTACTAAAGCCAAGATATCTTGGGCCAGTTTCCTAGCTCTTGTAAACCAGCATAGTGAAAAATGACAGAATCACAATGCATTTCCTCTGTGTTATAATGCGCATACTGTGCCTGCGGTATTTCTGACACAGAAAGCATCACTGCAACTAGGTTTACATGGTACTGGAAGTTATCTATATTGTATAGCTTTGACTGACATTTCTATAGGCAAACATCTCCAATGGCAACTAGCCAAATGGAAGTAAAAACTTTACTGACTGCAAAGGTAATTAACCCCCCAATAATATCCTGAAATGATGTATATAAATCAAAGTGAAGAGAAGAAAGGCATTGCGATTTTCTTTCTAGTAGATGTTTGTACTGCAATGTGATACTGTCGCACTAGACCAAAAGAAAAGCTTTATCATCTTAAGATTATAACATTAAGTTCCTGCCAACCTTTTCATATTTAAATAGACAGCTTTCATGCCATTAAGAGCGTGCTTATAACTGATTGAGGTTATACAGGTAGGTAACAAGCTGTCTAAAAAACCTTGATCAGTCAGGATAAGAACATTGAAAATCACTGTAATATTGAAGAATTCAATAAAGAAGCAATACCTGAAAAATAAGGTTGTTCTAGTTCTGTTCCTTCTTGATGGGTGGTTTACAGAAAATATTTCCAAGGAATTAATAGCCACCTTCTTTAAACCTGACCCTCACACTTTTTGGTTGGTCTCAGGTAGTTACCAGTAGAGAATATAGAGGTTCGAAGAGAAAGAGTAGGAAGAAATTGGATGGCTTTGAATTCTGCACTGAACCCACAAACAAGCCTTCTTTTCTGTTTTCTTTTCTGGAATACATTAAAAAGCAAATCAGACTTTTTTTCCCCTTTTCTTAAAGCAAGTCTTTGCACCCAGCTGACATGACCATGACCATGACCATTAGGAAGATGCTGCTGTAATCCATAGCCTGCTCCCTGCACCCCGAGGTGCAAGAGGTGAAAGGCAGAAATAAGGAACAAGGCCACAGCACAGAACCATAATGTCCATGAATTTTTATGCTGATAAGTTTTGTTAACATAGTCCCTATGAATAAACAACTCTCTGAATTCAAGAAAATAAATAGAAGGACCCATCTTTCTTTAATTCTGGACCTTCCTTGATACCAAATCTCTCTCATCTAAAAATATAATGAAGTCAATCATCAATAAACCTACACATTTCAGCAGTAGCAATAGGTGGTAAATACTGTCTAAAAAATATATATATATATATATGAAACCTAATTTATGTTTGTTAAAATATAGTATGCTTTAAAAAGTAAAAGAGTGATTTTAAACAAGAAATATTCTCCCCCTAATGTGTATTTCTTCAGGATGTAAAGCAACAGAGGCATAAAAGTATGTGAAGATTTGCAAAGAAGCAGTAAAAGGATGAAAAAGATCCAAAGCCGTCCTGTTAATGGTTGTATGAACTTAAATGAAAACTAGAAGAAGTGAGTTTAATACTCCACAGGCTATAGTTTAAAACTGTATCATAGCCAAAAAAGACAAAACAAATTTCAGGACATTTATATAATATACATAAAATAAACCGCTAGACAAGAAAATGTCGCATTTTGAATGTTTCTCCATATGCTAGGAATTTTTCTTTATAAGCTCATTATCCAATAGTAGCTCTCAAGAATAAAGCTAATTTACATGTAAAATAAGAGCATGGTCTACTCTTTAAAGGCACAGTGATAAACACACCAATTTGACAATTACATTAATATGAGTATTTGCATAATCTGCCTTCTACACCTGTTCTTAATTTGAAGCAGCTGCAGAACAAATCACACTACATAATCTGAATATGCCAGAGAGTCATGTAAACACACTAACCCTT
This sequence comes from Eudromia elegans, assembly GCA_003342815.1. Classification (NCBI taxonomy): domain Eukaryota; kingdom Metazoa; phylum Chordata; class Aves; order Tinamiformes; family Tinamidae; genus Eudromia; species Eudromia elegans. The sequence goes on from PTEX01000040.1 coordinate 383,234, forward strand.
CCCATTGAGTTTTTGGTTTGTTTTGTTCGCACGTTTGTTTGGAATTTAAATGAACCCAGAAAAGTAGGCTTCCTGGTTGGGCAATTACATGCGTCACACACGCTGGGGCTAAAACGCATCCTGGTTTTCTTGTTTTGTCATTTTGTTTCCTATAATGATGAGCATTTTGTTTTCATGACTGGATAAACAAAACCGTAGACACTCTACATCTTTACAGCTTGTGACTGTAGCTAAGCATCCTGAAATGCATCTTAAAAACGTGTAGAACCAACCTACAGTACAGGAAAAGACTATCGCATGAAATTCATATGCTGTTGGCAAAACAGGCAAAATGCTCACCACTGCCTGTGAGCTTCATTTTCTTTCAAATTCACTGCTTTATGCTTTTAATAAAATTATGTTTTGCACCCATTGCATAAGGGAAGGAAGAAACAGAGAGTTCGCTGAATTCAGATGATTGAATAATTCAAAATAATGTTTCAGACTAATCACACATTCTTATGAAGGTATGCCAATCCATTTATGATTTACAAACAAAAAATAATGGAATAATTTAATGCACTGACCCTTTTCTTGCCATTAAGCCCCACTGCATAACGTTAACCTCCTTCAAATGTGAAGAGAGATGGAGAAAAGAGCACATATGTGGGAAAATGCACATACCTCGTGTGGTCATGGCAGGGAAGGATAACACTATCTGTGAAATGCTAAACGCTCCTGCTAACACTAACGCTAAATTCTTACTCATAGGAACAATGAAAGCACAGAACTCGGTGACCTAGAGCAGGCTCTTCTTCCCACACTGCTCCTCTACCCAGCACAACACAGATGATGGCCTCAGAGTGCAGCTCATGCCTTGAGCTTTGCCCACAATCTCTAAATTTTATCGTTATTCCAAAAGCAGAGCCGGCTTTTCTGTGCTTCAGTAAAACAGATGTGTTTCCAGATCAAAGATCCCAAATGGGACATCCTTTCGCCTTGAAGACGTGTGCTCAAACATGCTTGATCTAACATACTCGCTGTCAAAATAAAGTAAATCCTGCCGTAATTTTGAGGGGCAGCTTTGAACATCCCACAAGCAATTAGTCACTGAATTACCCATCAGTAAAGGTAACTTGATACATGGAACACCAGGTCCACCAGGAGCTACCAAAACACTTGCAAAGGTTATACGGGAAGAAATAGAGAGGCTTCCTCAAGACTCTTCTCGTATAGCACAGTATTGATCTGAAACTGTCAAATCTACAGGATTTGACAACACTTATCCAGTGAAGGCCTAAAAGCCCAAGCAGGTGAGCATCTTAATCATGAGCAAAATAGGAGAAAATCAGCTAAATACAGGAAAGAAAAAGGGTAGACTGTTGGACACTCACATGTAAGCTCTTATTAGAAGGTGGTGCTTTTATCAGTCTAGACTAGGAAATAAATATATATTTGTATTTTAAAAGGGTTTTATGGCTTGGCTGGATGAGATTCTGCATCAGCCTTTGTGTAAAGCTTTGTGTTTTAACAGCCATCCCCAAAGCTTAGCCAAGTGACTCCCATCCTCGCTGTGTGCTTCCCTACCAGAAAACAGTGGAGGCACTAACGTTTTGCTCTATTTCTGTCCCACCACACAAACACTTCACATAATATCACATAATAACTATTCACAATGGTGTAAAGTTGTTTTCAGACTTACAAGACTGCTTGATAGCAATCATCCTGGGGTTCGTATCCACCCACACTCCCACACCGTAGTTATGGATGAGAGGATTTGTTGATGTCTTTAGTTTCCCTTGTATTGTTTCACAACGAATAACACTCTTAATCAAAGGAAGAGTAGAACAGATAACTTCACTAAAGAAATTTCATCTGTGAAGAATTATCAGAATCCTCTTTCCAACAGCTAGAAATGTGAACAAGGACCTGTCCCCAAGGGGGCCGAAGACGCCGTTTGCTTTCACTTAGGACTTCGGCTTAAGGTGAGCTACTTTACGGCTGCCTTTCTATTTCAAACTATCGACTGTTTTAAAGACAAAACAGTTTTTTCTCCTTTGGATCTCTTAGAGGCTACAAGTGTAGATAACTGTACTCTGAAAAAGGAAACCCCAAAACCCCAAACATAAACATTTTTTAAATTCCTACCAGTGCCTTCCACAACTTCTCTGCTGGTCTTGTCAAAACCAGGAGAAAATCTTTAGGGATACAATTGCTCTCCATGCACTCAAATTCACACGAGGTTTCCTATTGCAATGAATAATCAGTTTAGAAATGTATATATGATATCTTAATCAGCAACACATAACCAGAATAAAAATATACTTCACTTAAAACAAAAACCCTCAACAGAATATAAGAGAAATCAGGGGAGATGGTGACCATCTGTAATGTCAGGGAAAACAGAAGTTACTCAGAACTGCAAGTGTGAGATATCATACATTTCTGCAAGAAGCAGCCCAGCATGTAGCTTTCTTTAGTAGAACAAGTTTTTAATCTCTATCTGAAAGTAAATCTTTTAGTTGTAAAAATAAGGTAAAAACTTTTTTTTTTTTTTTTTTTTTTTTTTTTTTTTTTTTTTTTTTTTTTTTTTNTTCTTAATTGCAGGAAGCCTAAATTTGGCTACTAAATTTAACTGCTGAACAAGTCTGTCTATCGGAAACCCAACAAAATTTATTTCTTATATGAAAGAAAAATGCTTTACTATTGGGAAAAGTATATTTAATATATAACAAAAAGGATAAACCATTTGTGTAAAAACCCAGCTTGTGCAAAAACCCAGATAAAGTGCTTCAAATGCACAATTAGTGACTCTTTTTACAAAGGAGTACAATAAAAAAACACGTCGCAACCTGTATCCCTTTTGAAGTTATTGTGTTGGTTAGAAACCTTACTATTTCCTAAACATGAGCTAGCTGTAGCTTAAGTTTTTATGGTAAATCAGTGGTTTGTAAAAATGCAACGTATTTATACTGTGATTTGTTTTTGCAAAACTCTTAAAACTAAACAGTCTCTCAGATTGGATCCGTGGTCTCCCACTTTTCTTTGCATGTTTTTTTCATCTCAAAATTTACTTAACTTTGTCTACCACACTGAAAATTCTGTTATTTCAGAACAGGACAGCCAGTAATTTAGACTTTATTTTGCCTCTTCACATAGTAGCATTTTATATAAGTTTATAGGTGGACTGTAATACTAACTTGGTAGGTTATATGAAGATTAGCTTTTACATTGCTATCTAACTTTTAAAACTGTCTTTTACAATTGTTTTTACCACTTTAATAATAGGCAATAGACTGAAATAGTGAAAGAACTGAATCAACGTTGTAAAGTGTGTTCTTCTGTCTTTTCTAAATGCTTCTACCACTCCTCCAGAAAGCAGACAGATTTCCTCTTCTCCCTTTTACTGACTGGGGCTTAATTTGTACAGGAATTGAAGATAAGAAATTCTGGACATCCTCTCCCACATAATGAGACATTGCAGTCCTATATTTGTAACAAGCAATCTAAAGACCAGTGTTTCATGGTCAAAGTAATACTCTAGTTGCAACCTCATGGGAGAGGCAGAGAGCTGCTCCTATTTCACCTACATCCCGTCCCGTTAAGAAGGTTGTTTTGAGAACACTTTAATGTCAGTCTGACTCTGGTGTTGGCAAGTGGTTACCTTGTCCGAAATCACATAAAGACTATTTTGCTTGAGCTTAATCCCCTCTTTCCACCACAATGCAGAGTGATTATAGGTAGCACAACGGCACTAGCTAATACCCATGGTGGTGTTTCATAACAGAGAAGAGTGTTCCTCAAAGGCAGGACTGGAGAGGTTAGCTATTTCTGGAGGTTTTATCCTTTCTGTCACTAAAAAGCAGAGAAGTGTCGTGCTCTGAAGTTTGATGCTGGAACCAGCCTCCTCTTAGACAAAAGTCAAATTCACTCACATGGCCAAAAGCAATTTCAAAATGAAAATATGCAGGGATTTAAAAGTTGTAAAAACACTACACTGAATTAGACCAAGTGATCATTTAGCCTTCTGGGCTGCCTCTGAGAACGATCAATACTCAATGCCAGAGAAGTGTAAAAGAATAGAACGATGTTCTGATGTAGTGACACTTTCCTAGACTAGCCCCCATATTTCAGCAATTTGGAGTATAGGGACTATGAAAGTCAGACATATATATTTTATATTGAATCCCTTTCTCTTCCATGTATTTGTCCCCTTGCTTTCTGAGCCAATCTAAATGGTTAGCATCAATAACATCTTGCAGTAAAGAGCTCCAAAGCTCAGCTATATATTGCTTGAAGACCTACATCATCCTTTTAGTTTAATTTCATGTCTCTTACTCTTTGTACTGCAAGGGGACAATTATCCCCTGTGAACAGTCAGCACTTGTAACTGTAGCTAAAGGGCAACTCTGCAGCAATAAAGCACAAGAGACAGACGAGGAGAGCTTGAGGGATGATAAAAATGCAGAGATTGTCTTTGGATCTGTATGGATCATGTCTCCCTCTCTTCTCCCAATACTATTCAAACTTGAACCACTGAATTTTGGTATTCCCTGAATAGGATAAACAGTGAACACCTATAGTGTGTGCCCACACAGCTGGGAATGAAATACACTCAAAGATGCATGATTATAAACTTGCTGCCTGCTGTTCAGTCCCACTTCAATGTGTATGTCATCTTTCCAACGATGCATGTCTCTGTGCCTCTGCAGTTCTTTCCCCTCCTTGCACTCTGTTAGTGCTGTCAGCATACACTGCACGCTCTCTGGAAATGTGAATCCTGTTAAAATTGTGTGCAGTTTTAACACAAGGTGACCCAAACATCTAACACAATTGCTGGTCATCACAACAGTAAAAATAATAAATTACGAAAAGCATGCAGAATCAAACTTTCATCCTAACAATGAGGTCCGTTTTGAAGACGATAGTCCCATAATCTAATGTTAAAGTTAAAAAAAAAGCATTATTTTGATCCTATCCTGCTGGTCAAGCTGTATAAGCCAAGATTCTAGACCAGTTTTTGTCAAAAATGTGTGTCCTTTATTGTGGGTTTTTTCTCAGATAGAAAACATGCTAATCAGGAATCAATAAAAGATAGCGTCCTTAAGTAGTTCACATTTTCAATTTCTGTGTAAATGATAGGAGGCATCATCCAGACTAGATTCTAACTTAACTACATGTAAGTAGTTTTGCCATCTGCTCAGTTTTCACTTCAAACGCACTAAACAATTCAATACATAATAAAAGCAAGATCTAATCTTTTCTGTGGGCTTTCATTACACTAGAACTTATTTTACAGATGATGCCATCCTTGTGGTGTAGTGTTCTTAAGAAGTACAGTAACTTCTTTCTTATAGCACTCACAGTTCAATAAAATTACAAGCTACACCTGACAATAAAGTATGATAAATGTTTTATATTGACAATTCGAGAACTGTAAACAATTGGTAGTTTTTATTATTTAACTTTACCTTGAAAAACAAGTGACTAAATGCTCAGTTAAAGGGCTCGACAGAATCATTTGCTATCCAAAGCAAACACATTCCTAGGCTACACTATTTTGCCAGATGCTAATTCTCAAGATGCAAACGAGCCCTCGCTCCTCGTTTTGGCTCTGACACATCGGGTCATATGATATGCCAGGGCTTAAAATGGTTGCAGTAATAACAATCTCAAAAGAGAGCTGTTAGGCTAATTCATTTTATTTTTAGGTACTGTAGGACAATCCCCTCAGCACTATAAATACTCTTAAGCATCATGAAACTAAGTGTTTTTTTCCTGTTTTTTTTTTTCTAGTTTTTTTTTCTCTCTATTTTTCTTACAGAGAAAATGTGCATAATACCAAAGATATTCCTTTTGTATATACAATTTTAACCCAATACTTTGAACAAGCCCATACTATAGAAAAATAAAATGATAGCTATAGCTCCATAGGACATAGCTACGCCATATGCACTCAGAAGTAAATCTCATTGATTGTAAACTAACGAACAAGACTTAAATTGTCCAAAAAGACCACCTAATGAAAGATGATTTAAACAGATTATATCTGGTGAATTTAGGATACCATCTGTATGGTCACAAGCATCACTTATTACCCAATCTGCAGAGTTTTTATTAATTAAATAAACCATAAGCTTATACAAAATAAAATAGGCCTTTTCCAGAATAAAGCACTTTTGTTTGTTTGTTTTTTGCTTGTTTGTTTGTTTGTTTGTTTGTTTGTTTGTTTGTAAGGCATCTCACAAACATGGTATGATTTCAAGAAGGCATTACAACCCTTTTAAAATTAATTTGTTTTTTTGATGTAATTTGCTTATTGAAAAATCAGTATTCTAATCTATTCCCTGTAGTTTTGCTACTGATTTCAATGTCACCCTGTCTTTAAAATAACTACAGCAACAGTGCAAGAAGAGACTTCCAGCGTTTTCAGTTACTCTAATTTGAGCCCTATAAGTCCCTTTCTAAGCTGACCATCTTTAGAGGGGAAGGTTACGTTTGGGGTGAGGGGGCGATTCTTCCTTCTCCTGCTGCTACTGGCATAGTAGTCATGAATTGTTTCTTTGGAGAGCAACTTTCTTCTTTGAAAGTTTATTTAACTTACAGCTATTTGTTCCTGTGCTTAAAGCTGTTCTTAGGCAAGATACTTCTTACTTCCTCATACTTGCTTTTGTCTCTAATTGCATAGAACGATCACAATCTGTCCACCTCAGAGTCTGGTCTGAATAAAACTTTCTTGGACTCGTATGTCAAAGAAATAGATGACACAATTTACACAACTTAACTGTGACATTTAATGAATGTGCCATGCTACCAGCCATACCCAAAGCCAAGAGATATTTCCCTATCTTTCCTGAAAACACATCATCTAATCATTTAGATGTTCCTTCTTCCTATAGTGACTAATACTTCTTTCTTCCATTTTCCCTTTGAAGTGATGAACACAAGTGAATGGCAAAAATTTTTCTAAGTTTTAAAAAGGACATATGACCTCTCACTTTGAAATACCAATTTTCTAAAATTTACTTAGAATTTCATTTCTAAATTCTATTCTTTAGTCTGCTTCTTTTGTGGACTCATGAAACCTACCTTCCCATTTCATTTCCATGGGTAAAACACGATTCCTATGGAAATGCAGTCATGTATTTCTTATTCCTATTTTTCTTCCTCATTCACGGAGTACAGTTCAACTCTTTATAATTACATTTTTTTATATATATACAAAAAGCATCAATCACCATCTACCTCACAATTGGCATTATTATTTCCACTTCAGAGATCATATCCTCAAATTGATTTTTTTCATGGTACCCTGAAGCACTCTTGAAACACAAACAAACACTGTTTCATATATGAGTTCTGATGGTATTTTATTTTGGACAACACTTTTCTTTAAGTAGGTACTTTTATTACTCTTAACCAGCAAGTCCATAGCTGTCTGGGTGCTAAATTACAGCTGCAACAATTTAGATACAACATTTTTTTGAAGGCCAGTGATGATTTTGATATTTTTTGTGATACACTGGGTTAGTGTTCCAGCTTTTCCACTGTACTGTGTAGACCTTTTCCATCCTACTGAGAAACACACCCTTGAATAAATGGATTGATTGTGAACACTTAGGAGAGAATTCATTCCTCATTTATACTTCAGGTTCCCTACAACATCCTTGAGGCACATTGATGTTGTTGTCACACTGCACGTTTTGTATACATTATTATTGTACAGTTGCTTTTCCGAGCTTTACATAATCAAGCACTACTGAAGTAGTTGTTTAGTAACAGTTTTCATCATTAGTTCTACTCATATCACCATCATCTATATGTCTCAAAATCAAATCACATTAGAAGCATCAGAGAACATCAAGCTAGAATTTTTAGAATTAGATGGGCTGATGATGCACTTTCTACTCTGCATACTTTTTATACAGCATTATAGTGGAATATTGATGCATGTTCATCTGCTTAACTTACAATCTTTTAGTTCAATCTTAAAACCATACATAAGTGTTGATAAACTAAAATTAACACCTATGTTGATCTCGGCATACACACGGCCATGACATTAGCCTGCTCCACCTCTGCTACATACTAAGTCCCTGTCTGGGAAAGCAATTGCACAATTGACACACAAACTGAAAAAAAAATATTGCCCAGTGCTTAAAATTCACAGTGTAAAATTAATCTGTAAAAAGGCGAGTGAGGAATTTGTATAAGGAATGTATGGAACAGCGGTGCAGTGTGGAAAGGTGTATTTGCTACCATTGACTGAGGATTATTTCTTATTTAGCCAAAAACTTGGTTTTGGTAAAAAAGTTTCTCTTGACTTTTGTAATTGATTAAATTAAAAATACTCTAGGAAAAAAAAAGAAAATTGCAAAAAAGCAGGAGACTTTCTTCCTAACAGCACTGTAGCTAGAAACTGTTCTTAACAACCCAGACAGCTGTAACTCACCGGGGTGAAGAGCAGGTTACTAGTAACAAATCATACGAAACACACTATCCAGAGTGTCACCAGAATATATTTTTAGTTGGTCTTCCTGCATTCATAATTTTTAAATCAATGTGCACTAATACGTTTGTTACCTTCAATGGTATCAAGAGACCCTTGCCTGAGTGGTGCAATCCTAAATGGGTATAATGAGGGAGCTGCCTGGGAGCAAACCCTTTAGCGGAGGCTGCTGAGTGGGGAAGCATTCGCACGTCCCCTCTTGGCTCTTCACAAGCTTTTCTGGGCAAGCAGCCAGCTAGTAAGAGGATGAGGCTGATGCGACTTGCTGCAAGAGCCCGGAGGAGCGCACCCTGCATCTCCAGTGCCCTCAAGGAACCTCCATGGGGGCGCCAGGAGCAGCAAAGGGGAATGCGCGGCATCACTGCATCCTGAGAGGGGCTGGAGATGATGGACAGAGGTTGCCAGCTGCTAAAGCAAGGTGAAAATAGTTTAGTTTTAAGGTTGGCCTCCTAGAGTTCACAATATGAACACTGGTTCATCTACCAGCACTGCACTGTTTCCTGGCATGAGGTAGGGTGCACGTGCCACCATGGGCTGTTGGGTCTGCAGCTGTGCTCTGTGAAATGACCTAGGAGCTCTCTGCAAAGGCTCTCCTTCCTGGACTCAAATGAAGGAGCGTGTGTGTGCTTGGGATTCCTGTCCCCTCTCCTCCCACTTCTCCAGAGATAGCTACAGAACTAGGGAACCAACAAGAAAGGAAAGAGGAAAGACATGATGGTGACAGGAACAACGGACACTTCTGAGATGGTCACAGCAGCAGGGCAAAGAGGACCGAATGAGGCACAGCAGATTGCCAGAATGCTGCACTCACACGTGTTCAATATTAAAAAGCTTCCTAAAATCCCTTACAACATGGTAATCCTGATCAGTGATCTGGATACGTAGCACCTATAAACACACATAATGCTTGTTTCTTCTGTCTCCAAAATTTTTAAAACTTGCAACGAAGTTCTCATGATGAAGACATGATCTTTGCACCACGTGTGTTTTTCCCTCTTTGTCAGACACAGATGTCAGGTACTTTCCTCTCCCTCATTTCCACCAGAGCAGTACTACTGCATGCTTTTTTAACATATTACAAAAAGCACAGGGTTAGATGTAAGATTTTATGACTAAACAAAGGGCACTTCTTTTACCAATGAGAATTACTACTTTTAGTAGTAGTTTTTATATTATAGTAGGATACTAAATGTTAATTAAAAGGAAATCATAATATGACATAAACATGTAACAAGATAATTCTGTAAATACTGGATTCTTTATCACAAGCACTTATTTTTAGTTTGAATATCAGAAGTTTTCAAAAGTAAAAAGTGCCAAAATAAATTCACGGAGAGGTGCTGCAAAGAATGGTAAAAGACATAGAATATGGCTTGTCATCATTAAATAGGTCACCAAAGAGAAAACACAGGAGCTTGGTGGGGACCTGGCTGCATATAAATGACGACATCCCAGCAAGTGTCTTATACATATGCATCTATTGTACACAAACAAATAAAGCCCATCTTCTTCTTTTTATTATTGTATTTACGCCTCTACTGTAAGTGGAACTCCTGTTTTCTATTATACTGAAAGCCTGAACATTGCTACATTGCTTCTTCCTATTTCCTATTTCCTCCCACCTCCCCCCTACCTAAAAATAACTCCTTGCCTTCCCTCCATCTCCTGGGGTTTTCCTTGCCTTTACAGTGGGTATCACTAATGCAAATTTCTTCACCTTAGAGGATAACTGCATATTCTTCCTAACAGACTTACAGGGGAAAATGGGACTTCTGCCTTTCCAGCAGCTATCTTCCAGATTTAGTTTACCCCAAGCCTCAATGTTTGCTTATATATAGGCCACACTTTTCCTCCAGAATTATACTCGAGAGGGAAAAATATTGTTTATCACTACTCTTACACCATATGTTAGGTATTTATATCTTTCTAAATCTGTGTTTTCGAGTATTTACCAAATCTTCTGCCTTCCTATGCTTAGTAGGATGCACTATGACATAAAGAAATAAATATAATGTAGTTTTTGCAAAGACAGTTTTGGACTAACGGAATTGTTTTCTATTTTTGATTTTGTCAATAACATTGATCAAAGTTACATCTTTATCATTTATTTTACTTTTTAAAAAAATTGACAACTTTTTACTGCTATTCTAGAGGCAGGTTTGCAGTCAGTATTTGTATTTTAAAGCAGAGATTTTTGCTGCTTTTTCTCAATTCTCTTATGTATGTTTAAAAAAGTATGTAAAGTTACAGTGTTAATTATATATTTGCCACTTACTATGTCTAATCAGTTTTAAATTCATACCCATATGAAGATCCAAAGTGAAATGACCGAATTAGGAGTGATTAAACACTGAGGCAAGGAGAGCTGGTAGGTAAGCTCAACAACTATGAATATCTCTTTACACATAAGTTTTCCATGTGCTGAAGTAAAATGTGTGTCCAGTTTCCAAGTTCCTCTCCTAACCTCTTGTTCTTCATGGTCCATACCATATAAATATATAGAATAAATTCCACTACTACCTTCCCTCTGATAGGATCACCAACAGCTTATTCAAATCTCAGCCAATATTAGATTTTGAGAGTATTTTCAAACTAATTATTTTCCCATTTTCCTTTTTTTTTTCCACCCACGACAACATGATTTTCTGTGATCAATAACATCTGACCAATCACAGAGTGATTTTAAGCATACATCAATGTGCTTATATTTGACTGGACTATCGTATAAAGCTGTAAAATCTAAATTTTTGCATTTTACCTCTGCACATGATCCTTCTGATACTATGCACTAAAGTGATAAGTAATTAAACATAAATGTATACTTACCTTTCCCAAATTTCCTCAAATGATTGCACTTCAATGAAGAGCTCATGCTAAATAAACAAATCTTAGCATAACAACTCAACACTCCATATTGCACAGTATTTATACACCAGCCTTGGTTGGTACACATTGAGCTTAACCCTTTGATTTCCCGACATGCCATCCTAATACAGAATGCACTAGTAGTAAAGTTGAAACAACAAATCTGCTAGCACCAAGGAATAAAAAACTAACTAGTTAATTGTAGATACATTAACTTATGTTGTTGAAGGTAATTATCTATGTATTCTAATGAAGATAAAGTTCAAAGTCTGACTTTATGAAAATAAACTACTTAATTAGAGACATTACAGGGAATAAAAAGAGCTACGCTTTTCAGAGATCTTGAGGCAAAACAGAATAAGATTATAACTGGCTGTCCAAATTACTGTGCTATACAGCCTGTAGTAGTATGTGGATCATGGACCAAGCAGGGGAACCAAGAGTTGACTATGTGGCATAGGGGAAATAATTCTCACGCTGCATGCCCACACTCAAGCATGGTAGTAAACAGACAGCAGTCACTTCTCACTTATGCTTCTGCTCTGCACAGTTCTTGAAGAATCACAAGTTTCTCATAGCTGCAAATGGAACAAGATGTTGCCAGTTTTAAACCTATCCTAATGACATTAGATTCTTTAGTGGCCATAGGATAGTTACTTGCCACAGAAAAATGATCTACAGGTTCCAAGAGCCAAAGGGACATTTTCTTTATCATATGTACTCTGGAAATCTGATGCTATAAAAGACAACTAGTTCCATGAAAGTAATCAGCTCACTTCACTACGGATTACCACAATCACAGCTTTACCAGAAGAGAAAAAAATGTTCTAAAACAAAAATTCGTACTACAGAAATCTTAACCTTACTACTGCAGTATGTTTTTCAGGATGCAGAGGAAGAAAGTAAATGCTATTATCTCATTATACTCAAGTTAACATTACCCTCAACTCTCATCACAATCCCTACTTACCTATTCTGCAATATGTCATTAATCAATGTATGTACTGATTGGATCCATTCAATTTGTGCATCGTGTAATGAATGGCATATATAAACATGTTTCAAATACATTTATTCGGATATCTATACATGCAAGTAAAATCACTACTACAATTGGTACTCAAGCTTGTCAGATGGCCTCTTTTTCTCATTCTGTTTTGCATAAGACATGCTAATGGTTATGCCATCTGCAGTCTGAAACCCAGAAAAATGTAAATCAAAGAGGAGTTGATCAAGATAAGCATCTACATAAAGCTAATATTTTTTTGCAGCAATTGTGTTAACTCACAATCTAAATACAAACCTCTACCTTCTGAAAAACATAAATAGAACTTGGACATTTTTGCATTAAAAAATAAAAAATAAAATTGCTCACTACTTTTTACAGTAGATCACATATCACGCAACAATTTAAAAAAAAAAAAAGATTTTGCATGTGAATCATACAGAAAATACTTGAATTCTTCTAGAAAGAGAAACCCAGAGGTTCTCTCAAGCCATATGCTTTGTAAAGCACAGTAGAACTTGGCCACTTACCCAACACTCTGTTTTGGCAAAGCTGTGGAAACAAATTTGAAGGTTTCTTCAATACGTTTTCAACTTGCTGATTAGCTAGTAGGCTCTGTAGGCCAAATACTTGACGCATTATAGAATAACAGAGAGAACATATATAAAAACACCATATGCCGTATTTCCAAAAATATTCTTCAAATACAACAAGTCGGCCAATAAGATTAATACTACGTTTTCCTCTTTTGGCTTGTGGAACGATAGCATAGTTTACATGAAAATATGGGGCACAGGAGAGGTGCAATGGGAAAGATTACTAACATCCACATTTGCCCACAGATGTGTGAGCTAGTGTTAAAAACCTCATGAGGATTTTTGCTGTCTTTCTAATACCTATCTCCAGTTCTCAGATGGGCAAATTGCTTTGAAATTAGAAGAAATCAGAAAGACATTACTATTACAGTGTTTTTAAACACTTCCGCACAAACACAAGCACAGATTTTTGTCTTATAAACCTCAGTCTGCTGAGGCACGTTTAGCAATTCCCTTTGCCAGGAGATTTTGGCTAAGATTACCATTAAATCTGGCAAAATAAAATAATAATACTGTACAATTTTATGATATTACAGTATTTGGCCAAACAGACATCACATTGCTGAAAAGGTAAATTACCACTACATATGAACAATGAGCAGCTCTGTCGTAACAGTAAAAGACAGAAATAGAGAAGGTCATAGGTCTTTTTTCCAAAATTTGTATACCTCCTTTTCACTATGGAATATGATTAAAATGGCATGTGTGCTCATACCTGAATTTACATGACATTTGATACATGCAGAGTTGGGGAGCAAATTCCACATTCTTCTCATTTAAAAATGAACTAAATTGAGTGTCCAAGGCTTTATCAGCCACTGCCAATGGCCACCTGAATAGAAGTTCCCAATAAGAAGCTATCTTGGCTTTAGGGAGCATATAGCAATTCTGCAAAGAAAATTATTTGCTTTATTTGCTCCTTCCTGCCTCACCTGTGTGACTCTTCCTGGGCAATAGGTAATATTGGACTACTCTACAGTGCCACATCCCATGTGCTTTACAAGGCCAAGCTTAGCTCCTTGTGAGTGGGAAAGCACAAGATCTCCCTCTCCCCCTTTCCTCCTCTCTCTGGGTTATGCCTATGGTTGTCTTTGCCTCCAAAGGTGCCCTTCACAACAAATGCAGCCCCAGATCTCTCCCGTCTTGCAAAAAAAAAAAAAAAAAAAGAAGAAGAAGAAGAAGAAGGGTTTTCAGGCTAGATGGACCTTGTACTCTCCCAGGACAGCTGATGTTCTTTTCCAAAAAAGCAGTTTGCAGAACAAACTGCTTCCACCTCCTTCATTTAATCCTTCACCTCCAAGGGTCAACCCTGCTAGTTCCACTTCTGAAAACTTATAAAGATACATCGGAATAAGCTGCTGCCCCACACACTCTTTGTGGGCACCTTCAGCTTAAAAGATATCTAATAAAAACCCAAGTCAAGGGCAAGGAGTAGAAAGCTGAGATGGTCCCAGAGCTCCTATCCTCTCTATGCTGGACTACAGCTACAGCACAGCAGGATGCCAACTGGACACACACTTTTTCCATTCCCCTCTGTCCTTCCCCTAAATTCTTCTTTGGATCTGAACAAATAAATACAGATTTAAAAATGTATTTTCAAGGAACTGTTAGCAGTCTAATATTCCCTTCTGAAGTTTCACAATGAAAGGAGACAATGTGAATTACACACAAAAACTGCAGGAATCACATTTCACAACATCTCACCAATAAAAAGATAAACCCTGGAGTCTGGCGTTTTGTATATTCCCAATTAGAAATGAGACAGAAACTCAGTATTCCATCAGAAAATAGTGAAGTCCCAAGAGGCTAACGGCTCACCCCACAAAAATGGATGCAAGGAAGAGTAAGAGTTAGACTATTTCATTCTCTGAACGAAATGAAATCAGCTATCACATACATCTTTTGTCTGCAACAGACTGTAATTCAGCAGTTAAGCACTCATCTGTTTATATGCAATGAAGGAACCAGTTTTGTCAGCAGAACTCAATCTCATATGCAACTCTGAATTGGCAACAAATCCACAAAGGAACTGAAACCTCAGAAACAAGCCCAGAGGAAAGTTCCAACGCTTCCCCTCTACAAGCAGATCCCGCAGCTTTCTTAATAATGTGTCTAAAACTGCTCAATAGCAGAACTCCAATTTAATGCATTATCTGAAGCCCACCAGCACCCCAGTATGAAGCTATGACAAATGTTCTTCTGGACGGACAGAAGCAGCTTTTTCATAATTCCCTGTGGTTGAACACTTCTGAACACTTGTGAGCACTTCTGTACTGTCACTTACATACAGTGGGGATCGGCTATTCCGGCATTCTTTTCTGGATGCTGTTTTTTTTCACATTTTACTTCAGACACCCCATAGAAATCTTGCAATGCATTTATAAAGAAGTTACTGGTGCTGGAGCCGTCGAACGCAGAATTAGCCTTCATAGACATTTGTTGTCACAGACCTTTTAAGGAAGTGTCTCTAACCACACATGGCTTTTGCTACTTACAGAGACTTTTCTCTGAGAATTAGAAGAAAGTCACTATCATACAAGCCTATATCCCCTTTGACATGCATATGCACATTATACCATAGGGGAGTATAGGCACACATAGACATGCGTGTCTGTGAGCGAGCACAATGGGCTGCCCCAACAGCAGGGCCCCAAGGCAAGGGTATTTGACTAACCTGCAGTGGTCTCTGTTTATCGCTGCCCTTAGGAGATTTCAGTCCACTTGTCTGTTGCTGTAAAAGCAGCTGTCTTGCTGCCTGGAGTGCCTAAAAGTAGGAAAAAAAAAAGGTATGTAATTTCTACCATTTCCTAGAAAGAGATGGGCTACTTAGTGCTAATGTTATGTGAAAGTCCATTTGAACAAATGCAATCTCCTCCTGTTCAATTTGTGTAAGTTTGGTTTGTTTTACTTAAAACATAAAAAAAAATCCCTAAATGGACATATATGCGACTTCACTAGAATTTATGGATGTACATGAAATCCTGCAGGAAATAAAGTTAATTTGTTTAAAGTGCTTGAAGAGGAAAAATCATAAACTGCATCAATAGCCTCATTTCCACAAGGAACTTGTCTTTGAGTGTTCAACTAAAATGCCCACTCCCTTGTAAATTATCATTCAATTTGCATTTTCATATTACAATTTTGAAGCAAACGCAAGTAGACTTCAAGTGTTACCGGAAGCTGTAATTAAATTTGACAAATCAACATCAGATTATCTTGAAAATGAATTAATAAGGATATTCATTGAAGACTAAAAACACTTTTTGTACTTGCAATTCAAGGAGAAACCTCTCCTTTGACAAAATAAAGTGCAGTTTTAATGCCAAATAAAAATGAGTGGTTTTCATTTGCATTCTTAGGAAAATCAGAGAACAAAGAAATTACTACTCCACCAACCAGATCAGGCTCTGGGGATGACAGTATCCCAATCAAAATATAAGACGTTTTCATTTATGTTATGTTTTCATTCCAGCTCAGCAGAACACACTGAAACATATGAAATGTATACAAACATTGCATCACCAGAGAAGGCTACTGTAGTTTTGCTGTAAAATCATTTTTAAAATGCAACAGTATTTATTAAGAGATTTTAAAAAAAAGAGATTCAAATCCTTCATACTGAAAGTAACTGAACAACTCTTCTCTTTTAAAGCCATTCGGTTCAGTAAGTAGCCATTACAGCCCTAAACCACAGCACAGCTCTGGATGTCATTAAAGCGTACGGTAGGCAGAATAGAGCGCAATAAACGCAACTTGATCGATAGCCCCTAAAATAATAAAGATTCTCCGACGATGAAGAAAGGTACAATTTTGATTAGACTCAAATGAGCTGTTTTTTAAGATAGTTTCCAGTATCCATGACAACAGTTGCTTTGACAAGATGTGCATATGGCATTACACTGCCAGCTGGTGTGAACAATGTTTGAACTACTGCATTGAGATGCTGAGCAAACAGAAAAAGTTGCCACGTCTTAACCCTCGGGGAAGGCAGTCATCCCCTGATCAATTATGAAAAGACAGAGCGGGGGCTGCTACAGTCTGGCTCCAAGCAAGTTTTCGGAGCAGGCAGGCAGACAGCGGAAACCAAAGCAAACAAACTGAATGCACCAGCCCCATCTCCTAACACCATCGATTGCTCTCCCCGCAGAAGGCCCCGGTGCAAAGTTTGCAGAGCACACTTTCCACATTTGGAGACATTCCCACAACAATCCCCTTATTGTTTCATCAAATTCTCCAGTAATTACAGGTCAGCTTTGCAAAGGCTGCGCATTCCTCCGAACCTAAGCAACGAGCCGTACATAACCGGCTTCTCGCCTTCAAAAATAAATAAAAGTTAACGTTTTTCCAAGTGCCCTCGGAATATTTTGTTTCCAAGGAATCACTGCATGCCCTGCTTCCCATGTGAGCGGCATAATCTCTTCTGCAATCGCAGGTCCTGAGCAGATCCCAAAGGACAATCCTGCTCTGTCTGAGATCAGAGAGAAATATCTGGTGATTCCAGGGGCACCAGGATTTGGTCCCAACATCTTGCAGTGGTGGAGACACAAAACATGGATTAAACGCACGAACAGAACACCTACAGTGAATTTATAATCCTTCTCGATCTTTAAAACTCTCTGAAAGGGAAACTGGAATTAAAGAGAGAAAATGATTGCGCCTCTGAATTAACAGGAGCCTGTGCGGGAAAGCCAGCCCCACTGCTCGGGATGATGACACTGCCCCACGAGCAGTGAAGAAATCCGGAGCTAAAGAAGATGGCAAGAACCATAAAAATAAATGTGTTTTCTAATTTGTCACAGCGGTAGGAAGTTCATTACAGGGACTTTATCCGTAAAAACCACAGTGATTGATCACTGCCCTGATGTATATTTTAAAATACCTGAAGCAGCCTGCAAGTTGTTTCAGAGTCCTAAACCTCCTCAGGAGCAAATACCTCTCACATGAATATAAAAGCAAGGAAGCAAGCATCCAGGAAAGGTGTACACCCCCAGTACTTGAAAATTAAAGAA
The DNA here is from genome assembly GCA_003342815.1 of Eudromia elegans. NCBI lineage: Eukaryota > Metazoa > Chordata > Aves > Tinamiformes > Tinamidae > Eudromia > Eudromia elegans. The sequence goes on from PTEX01000040.1 coordinate 401,198, forward strand.
TTAGACAATGAAGTGCCTCAGATTTAAGCTAGAGAGGATAACTTCAAATCAGGGCTCGCACAGTAGCATAGATTCAGTATAAGAAAGGATGAATTCCTACCACCAACTACAAAATGAAAAAGCAAGGTAGCACAACAGGATATGTTTGCATAAAAGGCTCTGCTACTTAAACTATTTTGATTTATATGTGCTGGTAGGGATATCTTTAAAGGAATAAAGGCTCATCTTTTAATACAGAATGTCTTATAAATGATGACTACTGAATACTGCAGTGATCTTATTGTGGCAGTTTAGATTACTGTAAACACAGGAGATAGCACAGGAACAGAAAACAATTTCAGAAGATCAGAGATGATTTAAAACTCATAAAGAGAAATCACTGTCAGCCTTTGTTCTTAGACCATGCATCACGTGGCACTTCTTTTCTCCCAGTGTATTGCTTAACTTTACATTTTGCGACTCAGTAAACAACCTCCCAGAAACACAGTGTTAATTTCAAAGAACGTTTTTTGCCATTTCTCTGAAGCAAAAATTACGAGACAGGGAAGCATTCAGTTCTCCCAGTTTATTTGCTGCTTTGCAAAATAAACTGCACCTTAAGGTTGTCCCTCAAAATTAGTAGATTACATGTACACTTCCGATAAGCACCAGTCCCACATAAAATATATACATTTCTATAAACTAACTGGATAAGAAATGCGGTCTAAAGGTAGTTCTGGGAAAACAAACTAACAGATGTTTATAAATTGAGCAGATCAAAATTGTTGAGTCCTACCTCAAATTAACAGCAGCAAGGAAGGGCTCTGAGGCAGGCAAAACTGTATCTAGTTTCCAATAACATTTGTTTCAAATTTAGTGGGCACTTTTCTTTAATTAAGTTAGCTAAATTAGTAAAACTATATGGAAAAAAAAGTCAATGTAGACAAAAACAATATAAAGAACCGAGGATTAGAAATGATTTTAATAATGCAAATGAAAAGCATTATAATACTTTAAGTAATGCCTATATGAGCAGGAAATTTAGGCATATAGTTTCCAGAACTCACTGCATTTTGTAGTAAAATATGTATTAAGAGCGGTACTTCTAGGTATTTTCTGTAGATCTTTGGCATATAGCTAAAATGAGAGCAGAACAAAAAAGAAAATAATTGCTTATAATTCACTCTAATGGACTTGATAAATTGTGGTATATTTTACTGTTTGTGGGCGATAATTCTGTGAGACACAATTTGATCTCATTTTGTATTCTGAACCTTTTTATTTAATTTAAGCATGTCTCAAAGTAATTTTTAAGGAGTTATCACTTTAATAAACTAAAAGCTCCAGTAAGCTGATTACTTCGTTTCCTTAAAATATAAATATATATGTATTTTTAGGAACAGATGTCACTCATATCTTTCTTTTTAAAATAGGAATGTTTAACTTATCAGCCTGTTGCATTTGAGACGTTAAAATGAAAAATGACATCTACGCCCATTAATATCGTCAATGTATAAACAGCACAGCGTGACACATTCTTGAGAGCTGAAGGCTACAAAATCTTTCTGAAACATAAATAACAAAGCACTCAGAAGCATATTTGATGTTGATATTCATCTCTGAGAAAAACACTGCTGCCTGGGCTTCTTATGAAAATAGATGCAGCCCAAATGGATCTCCTGTAATTGGTTTCAGATAGCGAGGTCAAAAGAAATATGATACAAGAAACTATTATGTGGAACAGGCGAAACAAGAATGTTTATACAGGCACTCCTTATTTATACTGACAAGAGGTGTATACTTTGCAGATAACCAGAACCAAAAAACTTGCCAGAAGACAACCAGATTCTTTCATTTTTCTAACTCCAAATTCCTATCTTCTATTTTTCAAATGACTGCATCCTCCAGCATTGACTCCTCAAGATAAAATATAACTTTCCGAACACAAAATAAGTTTCCAAATGGCTGAATATGTCAAACGAGAGTCAGTTTGCTGGTAGCACTATGCAACCGAAACATATCAACATGCTAAGCTGGATTTAAGGCCAGGGACTGCATTGCATTGGATGAATAACAAGTTAACCAGAAGATTACACAGCTACATTTATTTATAAAAATCTCTTCGGTAGAAGCTCTGGTGCCCTTACATCCTGCTGTGTGTCCACTCTCCAGCTGGCTCAGAAGGCGAAGCCCAGAATTACGTAGTCATATGAGAGTCTTCAAAGACTGTGACAGAAAGCTAATGCCCTCCAACTCTTCCTAATAGCATTCACATGATACTACTGCACCTTCTCCTCTCACTGCCTGTATTTTTCTCTGCAAGTTCTCTAATGAATATTGCACCCAATCAGCACGGCCACTTTTAGTGTTACCAAATAGTGTAGCAAAGCACTATTCAAACTATTAACACTATTCAAAGACTTATCCAGTTAAGATGATCCAAGTCCTTTCCGACTGAAGTCTGGGAAGTCTCTCTGGGAGACTTGACAGGAGGAGTAAAATCCCTTGAGGCTTGAGACACCCACATCTGCTTTAGGGAACAAAATTCCTTCCTAACTTGCCTAAAGGCCTACAAGCATACCAGCTTCAGCCAGACAGAATGACTGCGGTTGGAAGGGATCATCTAGTCCAATCCCAAAACAGAGGCAGGGAAACTAGGACAACCCACAGAGGGATTAAGAGAACATCTGAATACATTGGAGAATATGTATTGCATCAACGTTACAGGTACTTTGGTCAAAAAAAGCCTAATTCCTGAATCCCAAGAGGCTTTGGTGTGAGATAGCCACTGAGGTGCTCAGGCCTTGGAAATCCTCCATCTGGCCAGAAAAACAGTTTTCTTAGGGTGATACAAGCACATTCTGTTTCTGCTTCAGATCTGTTTGTCTGACAGTCCTGAAATACAAAACAATAACAGAGAAATAGATCCTCAGTCTACCTGGCCTGCTATTCTGCCCTCATGTTATCCAAGATTAATTTGCAACTGAAGAGAAAAAGTATCAGTAATAAACTGATGAATGCAACATGAAGTCTCATAATGCTGTTTAATAAAAGGAAATTAATCACATAATTGTCATAAACCTATTTTCAAACAGCAATCTATCAGAGAGAAATTATGCATCTGTAGTTATTGACCTTTCATTTTACCATGACTGATTTGTAATTAGACTAGTTTTGTGAAAAATAATAGTTAATTACCAGATTTTTTTCACTCTAATTGTTTTGGCTTTTGTTTTTTGTTTAGTGTCTTACTTTTTCTGCATGTGGAGGATACTGAATAAACACCAGGCACTAATAACTTATCAGCTAAGATATTTCATTTTATAAAGTCAAATTTAGTTTCTCACTATATAAACCAATTAACGGCATACTAAACACTGTTTCTAAAGCAACAATTTCATTTTTCCTGCTCGTTATTTGGCTCAGCAAGAATTAGGAACAAAACACCCGTCCAGCTGCTTGCTTCAATTCCTGGTGTGATTAGCAGGGCCTTTCCCTGTAGACATCAATCTGCATTGGTCATTAGGGATACATGATAGACCGTGCATAACATGTTCCATGACACCAAACCAAGACGTTGCCTCCAAAGCTCACACCACCTGTAGAATGTAGATGTCAAGGGTCAGGAGAGATTTGGGCCCACGGCCCCAGAGCTCTGCTCCACCCTGACAACCTCCCTCTTTTTTTTCACATGCCTGAATTTGTTTAACAGTCCTTTGGTACAAAAAGGGTTGAAAGAGGCAGTGTGCTGCACCTTATTCTCACTGCTTTACTGCTTCCTGACTAACTGAACTAAGGAAATAAAAACCCAAACTGGTGCAAGCATAACGTAACAGAGCCACTCTTACAACAAATACCCTGCTGCTGCTGCTATCTTCTTTCACAGGGCACTGCTTTTCTGACAAAAAGGGACCCAAAATAGCTAAATATATGAGTTGATCTCCTACAAGGGAAGGAACATGTTGATTGGATGTACCAGTATTCCCCATGAACACCAATATGCATTTCACATGAAAACCAGCTAGAAGAATGGTCACTACAGCTGTCACTCCCTGTGAATTCAGAAATGACAAAGATCCTTAGCATTACTACACTTTTATACAATATTATGTATAGATTTGTACATAATGTACACATTTGCATTTGTATACACACACAAAAAAACTATCCTTGGTTTGAAAGGAGCTGGCTAGAAGAAAAGCTCTTCTTTAAAGACTGTCAATTGTAGCCAACTAGTTGGCTGTGAAGTCTACTCTCAGACAAAGCAGTCAAACAAAGCAGTGTTGGCTTAGGTGGAAGACAGAGCTTGCTAATTTATACATAGGAAGGGAACTGATGGAAATGGAAGTTAGAGTGGTCCCATTTGTACTAAAATCAAAATGCAGAGCAAATGTGGGTGGAGAAAGAAACACAGTATCAAGGGAAGCATTATAATCCTAGGCTTTTAGAAGGCAGTGGTTTTATCTGATAGAAATCTGAAAGGGAAATTTAGAAATTAAAGACAATGGAATCAGCATGGAGATTATTAAGCAAATGAATAACAAAAATCACATTCAAGAATATAATTAAAGCTAAAACAAAAGATGAGGCAGAACTAAAACAAAATGAAACAAGTACTAGGACGTTTTGTTCTGGCCAACAGCAAGATTCCTAGAAAGAAACCTAAAATTTGAAAGGACAGGTGTGACGACTGATTAGTTCTGTTATGCGATATGGAGAGGTAAAATAACATGTGGAGAACAAATGCCAAACAGATAATTATACCAGAATAGAATTGCCGTAGCCATTTAGAAGGCAGAAATAAATACCTCTATCTTTACAATTTCTTTTCAATTAAATACCATTCTGTACTGTGACTGGTAAAGGAGTTCTGGCACACAGGATGCTAAGCACTGAGAGCCATCCAGCTGGCTGCAGCTGATGCAACCAAGCCAGCAGCTCGAGAGTATGGACCTATGTGCTACAAAGAAATTATACCCAAAGTTACACAAGTTAAACAAACCAAACACTCCCAGGCAATCAAAATATCAATATATTTACTGAAAAGGTACTGATTAAAAGGGACCAAGACTTTCGTGGTATGGAAGGAAGGAACAAAACCATTACTGGAAAATCTGTAGGCTTCAGTAGAGAACAAAGTTCACTCCCACATTTCAAGGGGATACAATAAATACTATGTTTTTAATAACTAAACACTTCTAAATTAGAGCTTGTTATTGAAATCCCATTTTTAAAAAGGAATCTCAAATTTAAAATACCTATCTATGATGAAAAACACATATTAAAGACTTAAGTCAGCACTGTCAAAGTATTATGAAAAAAAGCAAGCATCGTACTGGGATATATAAACAGAAGAGTCAAGACAGGTAGAGTATTTTTTCTACTTTACTTTCTATAGAGTCAGCTGAAGAACTGTGTGCAGTTCTTCAAGTAAGTGGATAACTCGGCTGGTGAGCAAAGAGGAGCACGCAGAATGGGTAAGTGATGAGAAAATACAACCTGTTTGACGGCAAGACCGATCAGTTCTCTACTTGGAGGGAAAAAAGAATCAAAAACTCCTTAAGCAATAACTGTCTTCCACAAGAAACATTTGCTGCAATGAGAGAATTATTTGTACTTTTTTGATAGCACAGATAATAATGGGCTTAAACTGAAACCAAGGAAATTAAATTAAATGTAAGAAGAAACTGTCCAATGGCAGCTTCTAGCCTATTTTATATGTTTTCTCTTGTTTTGACTCCCATGAGAGCATTCCAAGTTTGGACTCACTGTGCCTAACACTTTGCTATATTTCAGGTAACACCGTGTTCTTGAAGACTGAGTATCATGAAATTCTAGTAAATTAACTGTTTTGCTTAATAAGAATTGCACATACAGAACTGTTTTCTGGAGTTTTTCAATATCAGATGACTCTCTGTGGGTTCAGGAGACTCTTCTTGAATTTTTGAGCTGAATATAAAGGTTGTTTATTTAGAATAGGAGATGGGTTAGAAGAAATAAACATTTCCTGATACTCCAATTCTTACTATGAACAAAGACACCTGGTTGATATGGAAAGCTAGGAAGAGGAGAGAAATATAAGAAGGGAATTAGAGGCTGAAGTAGTTTCACCAAGTAAATCAGTTGTACAGTTCCACGCAACAAAGAATGAGTCCCGTTAATATAATTTACTGTGAGTTTAAACCTTAAAGCTACAATAACAAAACTTACAAAGTACCTATGATAATCTGATTTCCATCATTTTTCATTAAATAGTTTTATCAAAAGTCACTGTAGAGACTAAGTTAACAGTATTTATTGCTACTGCCAAATCAGATCAACTGAACTCCTGCTAAGTCTGTATTTTTTTAGGGAGGTTGTTTTATTTTTTTAAATGCATTCTAAAATTTCAGTCAGCGCCAGGTATATATTCCATACGTGAATAATTAGGGCAAAAAAATGAATATAGATAGGAGCTGCAATAGTAGCCATTTTATTTCTACTTTTCAAGATTTTTGATAAACATTCTTACCAAGATTATTAAAAAGCATTTGGAGAGAAAAGTGAAATCCTATCTGGAGCTAAGAAAACAGTAGAAACACTGATACGGGATCAGGAAGTAAACTATGCAAATAAACAGCCCATTTTCATTAAAATAAGATTTCTCTAGAGACTTCTCATATGAATGGTGTCATTCACTAATATTTGTAAGTGACTCCATAACACAAGGAATAATGTGACTCTGTGCCCCATGCTCTAGGTGTCCCTGCGTGAGCAGGCGGTTGGACTAGATGATCCTTGGAGGTCCCTTCCATCCTCAACCGTCTGTAATTCTGTGAACTCCTTGGAATAACTGTAAAGCGTGAAAGGCTACAGAAGTCTACATCTGCAATCTAAAAAGCATGAAGGATCTCAAGGATCTCTGCACCATGACCACAAACAAAATGGTAAGTGAACATGTGCACCCTAACACGTGAATTCGCACAGTAAATGCTATTTTTCTTGAAGGAAACGCTTACACTCGTGGATAACCCAACATCTGTGGCACTAGGTAGCTCTGTGAAAAGAGCTATGGGCAGCTGCAGTCTCTATCCGGCCTGCCTGAATAACGAGAGCCACCATCCACCTGCCCGAGCTGCTCATCTACCTTTTAGCTCTTTGGTGCATCCCATTTCCTGGCATGATCCAACAGGCGCCCCGTGTATCTACGGAGGCCGCAGCGCAGCTGCCTCGACACTGCTCTTCTTCTGGCTCTGGCTGTGCCGGCAAACGAACTCGTATCGAAGGGTGGCCTCAGCAGACTGTGCAGACAAGGCTAGCGAGAGAGAATTCTCCAGTTTGGGGACTTTTAATAGTGAGGATTATAAATGAGAGAAATGACAAAGAGCTTTAATTTTAAGCTAAAATGCAAGTGAAGACAGGCAGGCAAATGTCCTCGGGCTCCTCATCCTACTTTCCAGGCCCTGTGAGCAGCTCTGGTAGAGAATGTAGCTTTTATGATTAGAAACTTGAAGGGATGAAAAAGAAAAGACCTGAAGCTAGTAACAATGTTTTGCAGAGGAACAGAGAGACGTTTTGCAATTCCCAGGGCATTTAGGTGCTAGCGAAATGATAGCAACTGCAAGAGGAATTCCCAGGCAGCATTGCTGAGCGACACAACAGGTTAGGCACTGCAATTAAAAGTAGACTCCAGTTCCAACTACAGTTCGTCAAGCCTGCCCAGGGAAAAATCATCCCCATTATACTGTCTTGGAGCCCACAGCGATCTCAGTAAACAGCAAGCTAATCAAGGAATTATCATATTAAATATGCTCAGGGCATCATCAACTCTGCATGCATTTGTAAAAGGCAGTCACACCCAGGTGTGTGGCTGCCAAACATGTGTAATACTTCACGAGACAGCCTCTTCTGGCATCACACTAACACCTTCCTGCGAATCGGGAAGCATATACTCCATAAGCACTCGCACTACTGGGCACGTAAGAAATAAATACCGGCAACCTTAGCACTTGCACGCTTTCAAAGACACTCATCTTTACACATTAAGTTCAAAGTTCATTCCCTTGGAGTATTTTCTGGAATTCCCCTTCCAAAATACTTCCTTAAACCTCACTGATCTCTAATGATTCCTAAGGATCTTCTTTCTGAATTCCCGCACAGAGGTCTCTGGATTTATATAAGGAATCAAACTATCAACATCTCCAAGAAAAACAGTGAATGTGGTGGGATTATTTTCCTTGTAACACACCAATATTTATCCATTTATATTGTAGTCATGTATATATCTGCACATTTATATAATGTATATATGAAATGTATTATTTAAGTGCTAATTTTCTCACCTATTCTGGTTATCTAGGTATCTAACACATATCTCATGACCATGTTGCCCTGCAGAAGAGAAAAGAATCCAGAACAGGTCAGGGCTGACCTTGACTGGACCTCACACCATTACTACAATAAATTGCAATAAGTACAAAATAAAAGAGTCCAACCTCCCACTTCATCTAAAAATCATACTGAATTCAAAACCAGTACCTATTCACAAAGCACATTCCTGATGCACCATTTTTACAGCTAGTTTTAAAAACAGCAGAACTAATAATCAAAATGACATTTTGAATTTTTCAAACGAAACTACAGAAGCATTACAGAGGTGTGAGACAATGTGCTATGGATTAGAGAAACATCATACTTTTGCAAGTTTACTCAGACTCATATCTTAATCAGAAACATTATCTTTGCTTTCCTGAAAAATATGAATCATATTATCTAAACAATCCTGATATATATATACTCTTATTCTCAAACCTTACCCTTTTTCTCAATCATGATTTTCTGTCTGTAATACCACAGGTATTTCAAAACATGACATACCTGCACTAATGACCAGAAGAATTTTGAGACCTTTCACCTCCTACAATCTTACTGATAATTGGACTTACATATGGATTGCCAACTTCTTCATTAGATACTACATTTTGTCTGCTGATTTCTTCCCAGTCTTTCTCCTAAGATAGGTTTATACATCTAACAGTATTGTTAAAAGATTGTTACAAAAACTTGGCCATGAAATGCTGCTGACAATGTGTCCGGTCTTTGCCTGTTTCCTTGAAAGCCCAGCCTCACAGACAGAAAAAGGAAAGCAAGGGTCTTCCTGGGCATGCAAAGCATTTATTGGAAATGCATGTATGTAAAGCATTGTGTGAGTGCCACACAAAATGTGGATTTAATTCTAACTATAGCTTCAGTTATTACTGCATTACTTTATTATCATATTGCTACAATGAATAGTATTACTTCATCTATTATTTCAATGAATTTATTTGACCCATTAGAGATGGAAATTTATATTATACAACAAAATGTAAATACTTCCTGCTCTGAGATTAGGGAAAAATATATACCACAGACAGAGTATTATAGCAGCTTCAGTCACTGGCCTTTTAAGAGAAAGCATTCTAGTTTATATCTATTAGCCTGATCTACTGCAATTCCCGTGGCCCTTCTGCTGCTGCAGCACAAAGGCCTGAAGACTGGGAATGGGAAAGAAATGATCATATGTCAGGCCTTTGGGATTCCTTTGAAATACTTTTTGTAGCAGAGTTTACTGCATGTGGCTTACAGTGCAGACCTGTGGCCAACAGGTGGAACAGAATCTTTGATTTTTCATATCAGAGGAACGACAGAAGTCCTTACTCTCTTCTCTGGTGATCCCTGGCTTCATTAATATCATTAGGATAGTGTTTATAGCTAGGTACACAGGTAGTCTTGATATCATCTTTCATAATTCAACTGATTCTCTCAGGCTTCATCCGCGCTGACAAACTGAGCAGTGCTGGCAATGAGATTTTCCCAGGCCCAGCTCTGCAGTTAGACCTTTCCAAGGATCATTCCCAAGGGGCGACCGGGTGCAACCGCTCTGTTTCGGGCTGTGTCGGGGGCTCAGGTGCGTCTCACCCTTGGTCAGCTGTCAGGTTTAGTGCCCAGGAATGGTGTGTTTAATCGACCAGAGCAGACGATGCCCATGTGCACCAGAGCAGTGGAGTTGGGTTTTGTTTCAGAGCCGCTCCACTGCAGTAGCTGGCACGTGATTTTCAGATGACCTGGGTGAGGTGCAAGGGACTCTGATTTCACAGCTCAGTAAGCTAGAAAAAATAAAATAAATAATAATAAAAAAGAACTTTAGGAAAAGAGTTTTTCCTTCATTCTGAACTGTGGTAGCAGGAATGTCCAAGAGCATCCCATAGCATGTCTTTCGATGAGTTTTTTAAGTACAAGTTTCATACAGTCACCAGGCACTCTTTTTTGAGGAGCCCATTTTCTGGAGGAGGAGTCAGAAAAGGATAACTACCCTTTGAGCTTCACAGCAAGAAAGGAGAGAGAGCAAGCTGACAAGAGCTGTAGACAGACAGCAAGACCACAGCCAGCTGGTTTTGTACAGCATTTTGGAGCCCTGACTCTGCACCTCTTCATTTCCTTCTGCACACACACAAAACTTGTGACATTGTGACTCTTGTGCACTATCCAAAACCAGCACACAGAGATGCTTGCACCTCATGAACATACCTTATTTACCAGCTTTCAAGAAAAATATCAAGTTTTTCCTTCTTTTCTTTTTAACAAAGAAGTAGGGAAAAAAAACCAGATTTGACTGCATGTGTTTCCAGAGCTACTGCCAATCAAATCCACAAAAATAGTACTGCACTATCATTTCTCTAAATTCTAATAAGTTTGATGGTATTTTTCATCCTCATGTTTAGGCACTTACAGACTGAGAATTTAGAGTTAGACAATTTGACAAAGTCTGCAGAGAAAGTAATTTTCAGAGCTCCAGTTAGCCACTAGCTCAAGGACCTGCCGTGGCTCTGAATGCGGCTGCTCAGCTCGTGCTACTCACGGGGAAAAATCCAGCTGGCTCCTCGGCACAGAAGTTGCTTTGGACTCTGGTAACCACTGGCTATGACTTGCTTAGTATGCTTAATATGATTTGCTTAGAATACAGGCAATAGTGAACATAGCAAAAAAACAGGCTTCAAGGTCTAGGGTTTTTTTTTTCTTTTTAGCATTTAGGGATCCCATCAAAACAAGGAGGAACTAGGAATCTTTTTACATGCAGAATAATATAAAGAAAAATATTAGTGATTGTTAAATTATTTTTAAAGAGATCCTGACTAGACTAGATCCTAGCCTTGAGTGTTCATAAAGAATAGCTAAATAACGGAAATTTTTTTTTCATTATTAAACACAGAGGAAAGGAGAGTCATACAAGGACTGCATGGACTCACACTACAAATTAAAGACAATTTCTTTTTACAATCCCAAAGAGAATCACAGTCAAGTACCACCAAAATAAACATAATGTAAATAAGGATGAAAAGAGATTATATTCCTGACTACAAGGCATTAAAAAACCTCTTATTACTAATCAGAGTACAACCAGGTGTCGTTGAGACAACATTCTAGTCTACTACAGTTTACTATCCTCTAGTGACTACAGGCGATAATGCTGGTCAGGAAAATAAATTAATTTTACCCAAGCTGACATCTTTAATCTCCCAGACAACTATTTCTTTGATTGTCTGACATGGTTAAAGTAGTATAGAGACTCCTTTTATCAAAACGAGCTTTGGCAGACTCCAACACTACTAAGTGAGCATTTCCACTGACCTAGAAATTACCATTCCTTGAAACTGGCAGCAGACCTTTGGAATGCACTCAAGGCTTTTTATCATCTTGCAAGTCATATCATGAGCATCATTTTATTTTTTATATTTTATATTTTTATATTTTATTTTTTTATTTATAAAATTAGGAAGTAGATATTTCGCAACAAAATTAAAGCTCAAAAAAACCCAGAGAAAAGGATTTTTCTCCTCTACCAACTAATATGGTTGCTAAAATATCTTCTACATATTTTTAATTTTTCATACTTTCTAGACCAAAATTCACTATTTGCTGAGCACAGACAACATCAACCTGAGATTCTCCTTTCTAAAATTTAAATGTCTGCAGACTTAGTTGTTTTCTTTACCTCTTTTTTTTTGAATCACAATTTTCCAGTTCTTTACTGAGGAATCGCATGTATTCTGGAGTATATTTCTTTTCAGATTTGGGAAGGCAGCCGTCATATTAATTCTGGCACAGCGAAATCTGAGCATTTTTTCTAGATTCTACAGGAAAACAAAATAATTACTGCTAAAGCTTCTCTAACAGAGATTTACAAATGAATGCTAAGAACTAGCATGCTTTGTTCTTGATCACAAAGCAGGGGATTCAGCAATGTGCATTCACAGTCATAAATTATTCTAAGTGTTGTACCTATCCTGTCACATGCTGTATGTATTCACCCACAGTACAATACTGCTTGTACAAGTTTCCTGAATTTCTCACTAACATGCAGGAATTTGGGAAGGGAGAGAATGCAGCATTCCACATCGCAGCCCTCAGAGTATCCTCAACAGCAAATAATTAGTGGGACAAGAGACAGAAAGAGTTTTGGTCCAGTATCCAACCTTGCATTTCATAAACTCTTTTTCATGTAGAAAAATGTAAAAGTTTCTGACAAGCAAAGAAGGATGGGACTGGCCAAATCTGTCTTAGATTAAATGGTTATATGGATAAGTTTTACCATATGTTGATTGTCCAAAACATTATAAATATAACTGAGTATCAAATGGGTTTTTTTTACAGAGAGAGGTGTTCAACCAGTACAAATAAGCTGCAATTAAATCTTGCCCTTGCTGATTACTGTATGTGATCAACTGTCAGTCACACGTCACCTTGCACTGTAGCTCATTTCAAGCATCCAACTGAATTGGTATTTCAAACAGATTTACATCACTTTAGCGGGGGAAAAAAAAAAAAACAAGTAAATGAAGAGGCCAAATTCAATGCACAGACCAACTCCATTCTGCCAAATGGCTCTGGAATTCTGTATCCCGGGAGACAGATGGTCTTACTGGTGCACATTCCACGGGTGGTGGGATGTAAGGTGCTCCAGTTGGATGCACATGTTTCTGGACAACAAGCACTCTCCCCATCTTCCTTTTTGTGCGTTCATTGCTTTTGGAAGATGTTAACTGGATGGTTCTGGAGATTAAAATACCCCTGTTCAGACTAAGCTCATCACAGCCACCTACAACAGCAACTAAATTAATGTAGCCTGTTACTGCCTCCTTTAAAGGGGTTGAAAAGTAATTCTATTTCCGTGCTCTTTCACTCTTCATTTCTTGTACTGATTATGCCAATTACAGTAGTCTTTTCAGTGATGTGGGCATCTGTCTCCTAGAAATCTTACCTGTCTGTTTATACGCTTGCAGGTACTGACAGCTGTAGAAGGAATTTGATACAGATCAGTTAACTCCCACCACTATGAGTGAGGAGACGCGCTACAGACCGAGCTATAAACAAGTCAGGTATGCTGCTTTGCCCTTGTGTGCTCCCTCCCTTCAGTACGGAACAGAACACAGTGAATAAAACAGTGGGTTTTTTTTTTTTTTTTTTTGAAGAAAAGTTTCTAGAAATTTCTTTCTATCTGGAACAAACTTTTGAACTGTCTTTACTTAAGGTATGTACAAGTTTCACAAGTGTAGGGACTGCTAACTCACACCTGAAGCTTTTTGCACTTCTCTATAGTGCACTCTGCACTCTATTTAAGATGCATCATTGCAAACACACACATACACACAGTCTTGAAGTTCTTTGCATCTAATACTCATTAGCTTAAAATTGGTTCCTTTAAAATATAAAGAATGTCCAATCTATACATTCTGCTCTATTCCCTGCTGAAGAAAGGATTTATTTTCAAGTGAAATTCAAATTCTTTATTCCCAAAGTTGTCCTCAGCTTGACCCCTAAAGAATCTCCTCTTCATTTTTTTCTTGCAGTATGTCAGCTTCCTTTACTGCTTATGGTCTTCTTCCCCAAGTGGCTCCATCTTCTCTCAAGCTATTGCTTAAATCAAGAATTTAAAATCTTCCCTCAAAACTTGCTCTTTCCAGTCAGCTCCCTAATACAAACCTCAATCCTTTCTCTTTCCAAATGCTGGCCTGAGATTTTAGAATTCTTGCTTGAGCTTAAATAAAAGCAAATTATCAAGTTAACTATCCAAAACCAAATGGTATTGACAAGATGCATATGTAGAATTGATTGATTTCATGACGTTCCACTCCTTACTCCTGTTCTTTACTCTGTTCTTTTCTCTTGCATTTTAATCTCCTTTGGAATCTAATTTATATGCTGCAGTTGGTATGGTTAAAATACTCCTATTTTCAACCCAAAGGGGTTGAAAGATGTTACCTCTTTTGTATGGCAACAGTATTATTTGTGGGGGAAAAAAATCACATTCATTTAACTATAAGCTGTTTGGAATATCTATGAAGTTCCAACACACTGGGTATGTAAGTAAAATATGTTTAATAATGAACTGATTTTAAATTGTTTCATGTTAACTTACACGGAGTACTAGCTAGAGTCAAAGGCATTCTTTCCTTTGAACAGAATTTTGCATGCCACTTACATACACAGCTTAGGGTATCGCTCTGCATACAGAAATAGTCAGCACGTTAAGGTAAATGGGGGCAAATGGGAGTCAAATTTGCCAAGAAAGAAGAGACAAGGACTATGCATTAGCCCTTGGAAAAAGTCTATCAAGCCAAATTCACTGTTCTTTTTGGAGCGGGGTGCTGTCCCCTCTCCCTCTGGCAGTGCTCCCCACCACTGAGCTCTTTTGCAAAGAAGCCATTTACTTGATCATCCACAAATATACTATGGAAAACAGCTGGCCAAGCAACAAATAGCTGAGGGAGTAAAGCAAATAGTGGTCTGAACATGACCATAGAATGCAGAAAAAGAAAGGAGATGAAAAAAACCACCTGTCTTCCATTTCTTGAAATTCTTTTCAGTATAGTACAAACTAAGCTCAACAAGACATAGCATTGACTAATGTTCTTTAATTGGGAAATCTCAATACCGAGTGGAAAGGAATTTACTGTATCAGTTCAGTTTTGCTTCTAATTTTGCAACTGATAACAAATCTTATACTTTCAAATATTTTTAACAATTCTTTAGGAGAATCCTAAAGCGGGCAGCACAAAGGCAACAATCTGTTCCCTTCTGAAAATGCTGGCCATCACTTTCAGATGGGCTGTACTTTGCCCTCTGTGCTTTGAGACTGAGCATTCAAAAATGCAGACCTACGATAGCCAAGCTGCCCCTTTTTATCTGGAGGCTTTGGGTATCCCCCAAGACTTTTGTATAAATGTAGTGCACTCTGGTTTACATTAGAAAAGGAAACATTTATCTTATCACATTGATATCTGCTCAGTACAATATTACATTCTGGAATAAGAAAATATTGCAACTTTTCTTGAAAAGGTCAAGAGGTACTGTTTATCTTCAGGGCATAATGAATTACACAGTATTGCCTCGCTAAGAACTCCAAAGGAACAGTGCGGATTTTGAGGCATAAAGCACAACTCGGTGTTCCGAGGTAGAATGTGGAATAATAAACAAAGTTGCAGTATTTCCAGCTTTAAAAATCTGTATAAATGTTATTAACATGTTAAGCTACGTGAGAAACCTGTTAAGTAACTAGTACTCATGCTACTAAAAACAACAATAATAATAATAATGTAGGGGGACATTTCCAATATAGGTAGAGCTAGCCAAATCTCTCTAATTTCTTAATTACATCTTAATTAAAGACTTATTTATATATTTATTTATATTATATAGTAAACTTATTTATATTATATATTTATATTATATTATATTTATATTATATATTATTTATATTTATATTTATATTTATATTTATATTTATATTTATATTTATATTTATATTTATATTTATATTTATATTTATATTTATATTTATTTATATTATATATTAAACTTACTTTAGTAAGTTTAACCTTAGTTAATGCAACAGCTGGAAGTCCATGGCTTTTCTTACAAAAATCACGTCATCACATTCTCAAGTCATTTTTATTGATCACTAAATACTGACCTCTGTTCCAGAATGTTTGAAATTAAATTTAAGAACGAGTCATCAGAAGAGAGAGAGAAAAAAAAAAAAGATAATTAGGATGGTTTCTTTATCTTAAGTCCTCAATAATAATGAAATAGAATTTCACTGAATATTTGCTTCAGCAAGTTCAGTAACTTATTGTTTCAGTGAAAAACAATCTATAATTTTTGTCAGGGCAAAAAAAAGCTTTGCCCTCAGAAAACAATGAAAACACACACAAGCAAATTTAAAACCTTTTATCTTTCAACATTTCTCCACCTACTTGCTATAGATTGTCTACAGGGAAAATTTTCCACTATTGGGAATGAATATGTGCCTTAGTCCTATGTATTTTTTTTTCTGAGATGAGCAAGGAATACAGCTAAGTGATAAACGAGCCGTACTAGAGCCCAGTGAGACACGAGTGCACTTGGAACAGCCCTACACCACCGCCAACGTCTGCCCGCAGCCGCGTTCCGCACCACGAGGCGGGCGCCGTACCCCGTGGAGCCGAGCAGCAGCTTCGCAGCGCCCACGGGTCTGAGCTGGAAGGGGCCAGGCACCCGCGTTGGGACGAGGTGCTGGGCTGCTGCCGCCTGCTCTGCTCAGCTCAGCCTCGAAAGGGCGACCACTGTGCCCAGCTTTCACTTCACCTTTTAACCCGGGGAGGGAGAAGTCTTCACAGAGGGGGTGTGCGCCTCGCACTGCAGGCGAGGGCTAACAGCACCGGCTCTTCTCATCGGCTCACTCCACGCAAGAACTCACATTTCAATATTCTCTGCTGTAAGATCTTGAAACACAGAGCGGTCAAAGTAGTATCAGGAGATATGGGGTGCCCTAGCACACTCCAGATCTTTATGTGACTCAAAAGGAAAACAAACAGACAAACCTATAGTCACATCTAAGCTAAACATGCAGCATGGACAGGAAGACTTTTAATTTCCAATGCAGAAATCTGTATACACTTGGGTCCTGGACCATATAAGAAAACTCCATACATCCATATGAACTGTAGAGCTTGAAAGGAAGTTCCCATCAAACCTACCTATTATGGAAATGTGTCAAGAGAACTGCATCAATACTGGGTGCTTTCCCCAGTATACTCTTGCCCAGTATGGGCAAGCTCTCTAAACTAAAGCAGGTATCTGAAATAAAAGGCAATAAGCTGAAAAATCGTTTTGGATATAAGGTAATTTTTCCTCAAAATATGCCAAAAAGAGAAGTTTGTGGTTCATTTTCAGATAACAACTCTTACCCCATTGTTCAGGGTGAAAAAGGAGAGCAACAAATCCACTGGAACAAATAGCAATCTATTAATTAGAGTATCATATCTAAATCTTACAGACGTGAGAGATGAAGACGTCTTTAAAGAGAGACAATGGGACAATAGACTTTTGCTCAGTAGACAGTCACTTTGGAGAAGGAACTGAGTCTGTCCTGTCACATAAATAACTGTTAGGGGGGAAAAAAGAGAATAAAAATGAAGATTATTCTGCATTTTAAAAAAAATCTGAAGAAGAGTCCTCATTAATTCCTCTGTTTTCCGACACATATCTTCTTTCCTTTGCTATTTCACGGGAATTGAAGATGCTAAAATATTTTACACTTATTTACATTCTCATCAATGATATTAAGAGACCTGACATGGAAAAGGAACAATAGATATTTTGGTCAGATTTCAAGATAATAACCACAATTTCTCCTGTCCAAAGGACATGAATGGAATTGCACAGAACATTTTTTCTTGCTTTCTTTCCAAAGTGTTTTTACTTCCTTAAAAATTACCAGGTTTGAAGCAAAAGCTAAAAAGGAAAAATTGCAGAGGCACAGAAAGGTTAGTCTCTAATAAAACACTGTGAGATTAATAACAAAAATGAACAGCCTTGAGGAGGACTGTGCCCGCTTCTGCCTGTTGGCTCATAAGCATATGTCAACTTGGAACTGAATATAATGTTATCTTCAGTTTTGTTCAAAGTAATACTCTTCCTTTATGGAGAGTGCCTAGTATGTGGATAAAATGGTTAAATTTTTTAGCAAATTACCTTTGGCATCCAAAAGTGCTAAAACTATGCCAAAGTCATAACTAGGAAGTAGTGAAATTTAAATGACATAATTCACAAGGGCGACAATGCCAAGTCCTCTCACTCACCCCTTGCTGCTCAAGAGGGAGATCGTACAAGCGAGGAGCCTGGCTCTGCACACCTTTTTGAAAAGAAAACTCAACTTAAAAACTTTCGTACCTCGATTTCCTGTATTTTATCTAACTTTTCTGTATTTAACTTTTGTCAAGTCCTACCGATGTTTTTTGCTGCTTTTTTTGTTCTTTCAAGGCATTTGGCATCCACCATTTTCTCACGGGATTTTGAGATCCGAAATCCATAAATGAATTTTAAATAAAGACTTAAAAGCTGTCTCTTCACACTCTTTTTGGATGTACCAATGCCAGATAACCTTGTTGATAAATGGTAATAATTCATACTTGCTAAAAGGACTGCTTGTATCCTCAGTAAAACAGGTCACCATTCTCCGAGGAGGAATCGAAGATATTCCTGGATTCGCTGGACATCTTAGATTTAACACTTGGCCTCTCAGCACATTTTTCATCTTTTCAGACTGATTTTGGCTTTAAGGAAGGTTTCTGAAGGGCTTGGCTAGCTCCAGGCACTTAACCCGGTGGCGTGTGCGCAGAGGGCCCTGGGATGTGCCTGTCACCTGGGAAGGCCACGAGGACACTGAAGAGGAGACCCAGCAGCAAGACGAGCCAAGAGGAGAGAAGCCTTCCTGCGGCATCCTACTGATTTTGAGCAAACTGGGGGAACTCAGGGACCGCCCGCTGCTCCAAGGACATGTTGCCAGCAAGCTTATGAAATCGGAGACGGGCTTGAGAACAACGATAACAAAGTTAGGAACCAAGTGGGTTTTACAGCCATCTGGCAAGTATTTCCAACCTGTGGTAGCAGGAGGTGCAGCAATTAGCGGTCATCACTGGAAGAGGCAAGGTGAGAAAACCAAACAAGAACTCCGTTTTCTGCCTTGGGGTGTACTTTAGATCTCCTTCATATCATAGGTCATGTTGGATCTGACTTAGTCAGACCTGCAAGCACTTGTCTGATTGTTGGCCTACGTGTGAAAAATACTGTATGCTGCTCTTGTAAGAGCAGAGAAAGCTCCACTCCTTCAAACTGAAGTTTCTCTATTAAGCCTCAGGTGGATATGAAAAGGCCTGTAAGGACAGGAAGGATGGGAAAAGCACTTGAGACACTTACTGCAGCTAACTGAAAATGGAAGAAACAAAGAAGAAAGAGACATCCACTCTTCACCTTATGCAAAAACAATCAAGGGATGTCAGGCTTTGCTAACAGGTTTTTATTATTAATGCAATTGGACTGGATGATCTCTAAAGGTCCCTTCCAACCTTAAGGATCATATGAATCTATGAAATCAATACGGAGGAGCAAAAAATGCCTGTTGTGCTAGAAGCTGTATAAATAGAGTGCACAGATGGACTTTGCAATAGTTCAGATAAAACATTCAAGATCAAGGGGCCCCAGAATGAAACCATACTTCAGTTTTATAATATAAAATTTCACCTATTGTGATTCAATGATACAAAAACAACAGG
>PTEX01000040.1:425789-432897 GCA_003342815.1 Eudromia elegans
CGCAATATGCATTTACGGAAGTGAAAGAATAAAAGGATTGATAAATGTGGCAAAAGAAGGGTTCCTTTAACAAATTCAAAGAGAGGCAAGCACAATTAAATGACTCTCACCAAAAAAGAAAACGCAAAGATTATTGCATCACCTACATAATAATGTGCATCTTTGACATAATGTGATTTAGCTTGCACTATTTTAAAAATTTTATTCTGCAAGTAATTGTTTCTTTTTAAAAAAATTATTTTCACATCCTTTTATTTTGATTACTAAATAAAATTAATGCTTTTATTTATTCTCAGATCTAGCTATAGCGGAATTAACACATGAGTAAACAAAGGAGGCATTTTAAAGTTATTACTGATGTGTGAAAAACATTTACTTTCTGTTGAAGGATTCTCACACATTATGAAAATGCAAGTCCAGAATGCTGGGCCTGCCATGGCACACACTGAAAGTGAGCACAGTCTGCCTTATTATGGGGAAAAAAGGCTTTACTTTTTCTGTCTTGCCCAGAAATCCCTACATTGTAAAGGGAAACTTTCTCATCTGGCATGATAAAGTTTTCACACCATACCTTCACATTTCTTTTATATTTTGCAACTAGGACTCCAAGCAGCTCTATTGTTATTTATATCATCAGAAATGCCTGAGTCATAGGCTAGAAATCTATTGTGCTGGTGCTGTGCAAATACTGAACAAATTGGCAATCTCTGCTCCTCTGAGGTTACCAGGCAGGGACAAGACAAGTGAAATACATGCAGAACAGACAGCAGGGAAATAACAGTGACACAATGAAGGAACATTGGCAGCGTGACAGTCCGTGATCTTTGTAGACCGTCCTAACCATTGTTTATTTCTAAATATGTCTCCGAAGGAGGAGAGTGAAGTCACTAATGAGGTAATCAATCAACCCACTGGAACCAGCAATAAAATGTTACCATAAAAAAAAAAAGAAAAAAAAAAGAAAAAGCCTGAAACCTGGAAAACTTTTATTGAGCTACCGAAGAAAGAGCTCAAAAAAGTTTGGAGATGATTAACTACATAAAGCAAGGTAAGATTAGCTCCAGTATCTTTTAAAAAGAGATAAGCAGAAATGCATGAGTAGAGTACAAATAAAACAAAATACCACTAGCCTTTGTTAAATTTCTCTCCATAAAATGACAAACTTAACCTGCTAAATCCCTCTTAAACTCAAATCCAGCAACGCAGCCCATAACAGTTATCTTTTAACATTTTATAATATCTCTACTCACGGTAGCTCTGCATGTTTTACCTGTGTGATTCAAACAAATTAGGCAAGTCTTTCTCCCACGTAGATTCCCTAGGATTGCATCCATTTGGTTCAATATGTGAAGACTATTTTGTATCAATTCAGCAGATTAATCTCTTCTAATCCAATCTGTTTAATCTAATTGAAAATGTGTAATCGGAATGCAGGAGGAAATTTCTCTTATTCCATTTTGTTTGGTAAGAAAACTCACCATGTGGGTGAGTCCTCAGGAGGAATTCAGGAACCTCATAAACATGAACCCGTAGGCCAAGAACACAGAAATGGACGAGAATCAAAGGTCTTTCTGGTCCCTTGGTTAGGAGGAGGGCTTGGACATGCTCTCCCTTCCTTCTCTGGTGGTTCTCCCTCTTTACTGTCCTGACACTGAGTCTTGCTCTTCTGCTTCAAAATCAACGTTCATAGAGATGCTTTTGCAGGTTTCTGGTACCTTCTGCCATTATAACCAATATTTTTGTTATCCCTAAAACAGAGGTTACTTTTGTTACGGAAACAGGCATGTCTGACTAATGTGCATCTGTTTACCAGCTAAGTGCTAATATACCAACCTACAGAATGGGCAATCTTCTATCGTCTCCCGTATTTTTGCATTTATACAGATGGTTGGCAGTACAACTGCCTCTCAGCCTTCTAGCACTTGTCAAAATTAACAAAGGATGGAGTTATTAATTAATTATAGCACTGAGTAGATGCTTAAATTAGGGCCCCATTAGATCTGACACCGCACATGTACGGCATAAAAAGATCATGCAAACGCACAGTGGGGAAGAGCAGGAGTCAGGGACAAACAAAAGGATCACGGCCGCTACAGACGCGAGGAAATGAGGACGTCGCTGGCTCGCTGCGGCCCGGCCTGCGGGGGCCCTGCTTGGACACGGCCTCCAGCGAGGGGCACGGACACGCCACGTTCACAGGCCTTTGGGGGACGCCTCTCAAGGCCATTGAGCAGTGAGGAGAAAGCACGAAGGTGGCTGAACAAAACCAGCAGAGACGAGCAGGGAACACCAGCATTGGCGGCAAGGTGGCTACCATAGTCATGGTTTTGGTAAGGCCGTTCAGAGAGGAGAATGTAAGGCTGAGGGAGGACGGGGGACTTGCAAGTATGAAGAACTTGCATCCTCTTTTCCCCCCTCACAGATCCAGAAGAAGATCCAAAAATAGAGAAAAACAGAATTAGAGAAGAAAGATACAGGTTTCTTGGAGTCTTATGGTCTTGTGCAGTAGGAAAACACTGTAGACAACAGGAACAGGAAAGACATGAAGACGCAGGGACAGCTGTGCTACCCGAGTAGGAGATGGAAGGGGTAATGCAGGCATGGTGGAAAAGGAAAAGTGACATTTAGGACATTAGTCCGATTTTCAGAGATCTTCAGCTGAAGTTAAGGGTCCAGTCCTGCAAACAGATCATTCAATAATATACTCTGCAAGGATAAAGGAGCTTCCTTGCAAAGCAGAAAATAAGTTAGAAGGACTTTGAATTAGTTGGAAAATAACTACCAAAGTGGTAGAAACTTTTGGGGTGCAAATACTTTCCTTCTATTTTCACCACAATCATCTTGAGGCTTTGCTCAGTACTGATGATTAGAAAGTGCTGTTTTACTCATTCAGAATCTACAAATGGCAATATCTTCTTAAGTTATAATAAAAATATTTACTTTTTATTAGTTGTGCTCCAAGCAGCAGAGCAGCTTGAGTTTACTACATTCTAAGCCCAGTTTGGCATGGACATTTCACTTGTATCTCATTGCAGAAAAGTAGAGAAAATTCAATTATGAAAAACAATTTTATCAGACCATCTAAATGACATCTCACTAGTCTTTTAACAGAGATAAACCATGACACGGAAGTGACCTAACTATTGGGCACCACAGATCCTGGGGATCCAAGTTCCTCTTGGCTGCTCATGCCCAGATAGAAACTGAACAAATATCTGAATAAAACGTAGATTACCAGGTATCTAAAGTTGCATATCTAAAGGTGGGTAGTATCCAGTACTTCTCTGAGATCAATTCTGTTTATGTCAGAGCTTCCCAGCTGGTATCTCCTGAAAGGACCTTTCCTCTCCTCCGCCTCTGCTAGATGATCGCTCCTGCCCACCGAGGTTTCTTATCACTGCTGTCCGCAAGGGCGCTAGTGAACACTGCACACTCCACGCACGTACTGCCACAAACAGACCAGTAAATCCCACGCTGCTCATTGCCAGATGGCAGCCATGGCTACAATTTCAGTCTAAATACGATCGGGCCTGCATTTACATTAAAAAATATATATATATATATATACACACCTTTCCAAAACAGAGACTGTTTATTGTTGATCTGTGTTGATTTTAAGATGCAGATGATGAAACTGCACAAATAACTCTTTTTTTCTTCATAATCCCAATCTTCCAGAGCAAAATAAATGTAAAGAATTTAATTTATTCAGATAAATAAATTAAAAATAAAAATTTCAAAGCTGAAATGCTCACAAAACAAGTTGAAAAATCATTGGTCCTAATGCCTGTGTCTCATATTCATGAGTGGCTACAGGGATGCTCCCATCATTGGACCGCACACGGGTTTAAGCATCATACACTGTAGATGGACCTTCAAAAAAAATGGAAAAATCCTGCAGGAAGAACATGGGAGCCTCCTTGGAAGGGCATGTGTCAGCACACTTCCTGGCCTAGGCAGGTGAGAAAGGAGAGAGGAGACTAAGACCAAAGTCAGGAAAGGAACCCGAGCAGAACTGCGAAGTGCAAAGTTCAAGGTAGAAAGAAAAACAGTTGAGGAGGGACGGAGTGGCCCTGCCAAAGCTCTGCTCGGGAGGCGGCTGAAGAGCGCGGGCAGAGCCAACGCGGCCAGCAGGACAGCCAGGAAGCTTCCCGGGACAGGCCAGGAAGCGCGGGGCTGCCGGCAGCAGCGCCCCCCTGGCACGAGCCGCGTCGGCAGCACGACGCCACGAGACAAGCCAGGAGGGAGCAGAAAGAAGACAGTGGAGCGAAGTGGTTGGATGACAATTTGAGAGACAGTTATGAAAAACCATTGGGGGCAAGGGAGGATGGAGAGCCGCGCTGGAGTGCGCTGATCACCGCTAGGGCCCATCGCGCTGCAGCAGCCCCTCAGCGCACGACCGAGCCCCTTGTAACCACCCCTCCAAGGGCAGCATTCAGCTCGAGCAGCAGCTAAAATCTAAGGCATAGCTTCCACGTTACTTTCCTTTCCCATGTGTAATCAACATCCCCGATACCTGCACCCCATTAAAAGCGCCAGCACCAGAACGTCCTGATAATCTGCACAGGAAGGGGGGGAACCCCAAGCTACAAAACCCTGTCGAGAGAAAACCCGCTCCAGAATAAACGTGTGCCAGTGCTGACCCTACAGGCGTATAATCCAGACAGCTGCTGACCTCGAGGCGGCTTCGCTTTGCTCTGCTTTACAGATAAAACGGAGGGAATATACATTACTGCTGCGCAGACCGACACGTAACGCGAAGCAGAGCAGGTTTCTGAAAACACCAGTTACGCAGTTAACATGGTAACGCTACTCGCTATACAAGCATATTACAATCATTTTGTTATCTGCTTTTATAAATAATTTTATAAATTTTTATAAATATTTGCTTTTATAATATAATTTATAAATAAATATCAAAATCAGAAGACAAAGAAATATAATACCAAGTAGGAGATTTCGGTGTGTGATGCAACACTGCTTGAGTTAGTTATGTTTTAATGTCATCTGTTGCCTATTCCAAAATGGCTAGGCTAGCCCACTACCACCCGAGCTATTAGGAAAGATTTCCCAGGTAGTTTAAGCAAACAAATTCCAGTCTACAGAGTGTTTGCGGAATTGGTTTCTTAGACAATTTATTAGACATCTGTGTTTTGTGGCTGGCCTTTCAGATCATTTAGTATTGCTTGTGCTCCCGGTTGAAAGGCTGCACAACTAAAACTCCTTAACTTGAAAGAGAAGCAAAGGAGAAGCAGTAAGTACTGCTAGATGTGCATAAGTAATTCCCTTGAAATGGGAAGTTATCTGCTCTGAAATAAAACCAGAGCTTCACCATAATCACAATAATCACAATAATAATCACCTCACAAGCTAAAACAGGGAAAAATTAAATAGTGTTCAGAATTCAAATATTTTTGTGCCGAACTCTAGTCAAAAGATGCTTAGTTGCAGAAACCTGCACAATGCGTATACACACTATGTTTAAGCATATCTGAATACATTTTAATACTGATTTGAGAACTAGGGCATATCTCACAAAACTTGCAGGCTGCAAGTCTGGCAAGCAAGGTGTGCAATTTGCTCCCAGCCTCTCTGAGCCCAGGTTCCGAAGCCTGCCAGTCACCATTTACGCAGCTAAAACGGGCAGCTGTGTCAGGTAAGTGATTTTTCACACCAAACCTAATGGCATCTGAACAAATACGCATAATATCTGAAATCATTTTAGCAGCTAGTAGGGCTTGAAAATTTCTCTGATACCTATTTGCTGCTGCCTGGCTTACGATATTCTACCCCCCAGATGCTGCGCAGAGCCGGCAGGCTCTTGCCCAGCCTTGAAGCGACCTGTAGGGAGAGGGGTAACCCCTTCTTTGGGGGCACTGGGGGGGCTGTTCCCTGCAGGGAATGGTTTCCTAGTTAACTCGCACAACTCTGCTTGTCAGCACACAAACTGAGGGGTGAGGCACACAGGTACCAAACATATTCCCTTCCCTTTGGCAACACAAGCACTGAGGACAGGAGCGCTGAGGAAGCGACAGCCTCTGTTGTACTGCAGCCCACGCGGCCCTGCTTTGCAAAATCACCTGAAATTCAGGCTCCTCCAATAATAACAAATCTGTAACAAAAAAATGCAAGTGGTGAGAACTGGTTTTGCAGACACTTGTCTTAGAAATAGTTTTTCTTCAGATTGAAGTTAGAAGAAAAACAGGAGAGGACAGTAGCATTTCACTTGTAATGAAATACTATGTTAGCTACAGAGTACTAAATTTAAAAATAATATAGCCTTATTTTTAACACATTAATCTGCATCCTACCCCAGCAATTGACGGTTGTTTTTATGCAGGCTGAACTGAGTACATCTCAAAGTGGTATATATGCATTTCAAATGATGATGTGCCTGAATTCACCTAAGAGCTAATAAAAAACATTAGGTCAGTTAAAAGTAAAAATAAAATTATTCTCTTTCCTCAGCCTCAAACAGAAATTAATGAAGTCAATCAGGTGCTGGAGCAGTCAGCAAATGCAAATGCTACCACAAGGACAGCTTATACTGCAGAGTCCACATAGGAAGATGTGGAAAGGGGAGCTACTCAATCACTGCCTTACTGAGACCTCATGTATGAGATGCAGAAATTATTAATAGGTAACTCTTACAAAAGTGTTTTGTTTTGTTTTTAATAAATTGTTCCCATTTTTACCTGGCAGGGGGGCAGAGGGAAAAGCCTCAAGGTTTAATGCTGCACAGTTCTGCAGTAACGCATACGTAAACTGCCTAATCACAGACGTTTGCTGCTCTAGAAAAAGATGCAGTGCTTATGAAGTATATAGTGCTTCCTTTAATTTGAAGGGGAAAAAAATCTGCTGTATTATAAAAAGAACATTCTGTGACGGTGCAAACAAAAATATACCCATGGTTATATAGCCGGCATGGACTGAACATCCCAACTTTCACCTGTTCTGAGACTGCAGAGCTTTCCAGTGGGAGCTCACTGTTAAAGCACACCAGCACATAGCTAGCTGTGAGGAAACAACGCCAGCCACCAGAATTATTGGTCTGAATGCAGAAAGCAGTCATTGACTAAATGAACAGAAATGTAACACGGAGGGAGGG
>PTEX01000040.1:433275-453275 GCA_003342815.1 Eudromia elegans
AGGAAGGAAGGAAGGAAGGAAGGAAGGAAGGAAGGAAGGAAGGAAGGAAGGAAGGAAGGAAGGAAGGAAGGAAGGAACTCCTCCATTTGCAAGAACATCCTCCCTGCTATTCAAAGGGCGGAGCACAGGCGTGGGGCTCCTTGTCTCCCACGCTGTAGGCAGGTGCAGCGCCTTGCACAGTCGGCACTAAGAACCGCTGGAAATCCTGAAGGCCCCAAAGCACAAATATCTACAAGGGTGCACAACCTCCAATGGAGTTTTTAAAAGACCTCTGCTGGTGCGTGCATGGGAGATGGCCTGCAAGCTCTTCCTCAGCTGCACAGGAACTCTGCAGGACTCACTTCACAGACCATCACCACGTTTTGTTTTGTTTTAATGGTTATGATCCTGAACCTGTAAATTTATAAAATATGTAAATTTGACCATCTAAGCAAGTTACTTATATAAGCAAGTTATTCATATCTCTTGTAAAAAAGAAGATGGACTCAGGTAGCATCCTCCTACACATTTAACCAATTTTAAATCACTCTCAGCTCAGACTATTCAAATCCAGTGCTTATATCTCAGCAAATAAGGAGTTCAATAAATTAGTTTTCATGGCATTTAAATCAGCTAACATAAGCAGTTTTTCAACACAATCTTTTTTCTTTTCTTTCTTTTCTTTTTTTTTTTAGTGTGCCAAAAATACAATTCTTTTCAGGTCTATATCTAAAAGCTTAGGTAATCTAACTGCCATCAAAAATAAACAGAACTATCAGTCTTTATATCCGTGTGATGATTGCTGAAGAATATTCTAACCTTTTATACACAGTAATACTGTTGCAAAATTGTCTTTAGACAATTTTACTATGGGAGTAAAAAAATATACATAGAAAGAGGATCAAGTTGGACAGCACATCAAAAAATAAGCGAAGCTTCCTGTGCCACCTGCTTTCTGTGCTTCCTTTCCCATTTTTTTTTTAAAAAGACTTTCTTACTGCACTGATGTTTAAACCAGAAAAGTAAGTTTTCTAAGAGTGAACTCTTATGTCAATTGTGAAGAAAGTTCACAAAAAAAAGAAAGAGAAAAAAAGGAAAAGAAAATTATTGCAGCAGTTCTCAGGATGGCCACAACATGATACTTTACTTCCAAAAAGCTGCAATCATAAAGGCCACATGCTATGCTGTGCAACACGGTGCTTAAGGTATTTCTGTTCAAAACTGTCTCTTAACTTGCATTTTGTGATCTTTACTCAGGTTTAAATCCCCTAAGATCAGCAGAAGATCTAACTCCCCTACAAAATGTATCTCAAAGTTAAATATAGAAGTCTCTGAAATAACTGTAAAGGGGAAGTCCAAAAGTTTTCTTATATAAAATTATTAAGTGTTAGAGGAAATTACTTTACACTGAATGGCAAATACAATGCCATTCTTATTAGCATTTCATACTAATATTTCTATTCTTTATATTGGCCCAAAAGTATATTTGATTAAATTAGGTCAGAAAATTTGCCTTCATATTGCATTATTTTATTCTTGTATTTGATAAGTTTGCATCATGAAAAAGTTAAAAAGCGCTCAAACATTTTCACAAAATATTGATTTAAAATTAGTACTTTATAACTTAACTTCTGTAACATTTCTAGCCACGCCTGTTATAATGCTAATGAAGAATTCTGTAACATATTGCAATTTTCACATTATCCTTCTCTAGTATTTTTTGTTTACAAGATAGAGTTGTTTCCATTAATTTCTGTATACTAATGCAAGTTTCTGTTATCCAAAATATACTCCAGTGAACACTAAAGATCATCTATGGATGGGTGCTGGTTAATGACAGCATTAATACTTTGCCAAGTGCAATCTGCAACTTGATTTCTTATGCGAAAATAATACCCAAAGATGCAAATCACTCTGAGTTGTTTTTACATTAAATCACTTTTATTTTCAAAAAGTGCAAATGGAAATATGCATTATTGTTATTACTCTGAAAGAAATCCTCTTATCCTCCCAGTGATTGCTGCCCCATCATACAGCAATTGTTTTAAACATATATCAAGAAGAATACGGGCAATCTCTGGCCAGCTATTTAAACTGACGACTTTACGTCTGAGACATTACTGCTGATCAATTTACCTTTTGATTAGAATTCAAAAAATGTAGGGGAACAACAGTTTAATACCTGCACTTTTGAAATCCTATTGAACTAATCAGGTGGATAAAGGGACCATCACTATATTCCTAATGCTTTCCGTTTCTTGATCCTTTTCAATGGGGTTTCAAAAGCAGATTTTAAAGAGTTCTCTATTTTTTGTTCACTTGTAATCAAATAAGAAATCAATGAACAGTCATGCCCTGGACTGCTCTAATTTGGGTAGCTGCCCTGCAATGATATCCTGTTTTCTTTACATACGAAGAAAATATCAAAAAGAAACTAGGAGAGGAACATCCTTGCTTGTTTTAGGGTGACCTATGCATCCTGACTCACATTTGTCCTCTGATTTTTTACTTCAGTAGGTGTTTTGGGTGCTAAAATACTGCAAGAGGCTCCATATTTCTACTTGTGATGCCACAGGTCACAATTCTTGCACTGGGCTACTAGCAACCATCACTACTTGTTATTGCTTGACCTTGCAAAGAGCTGGGGCTTCTCTGAAGAAAAACAGTGAAGAGGAATATTTTAGGATCGTAATTAATGGCATTACAATAAAATATTTAAAAATGAATGACTAATTACGTCAAACTAGGCTCTTAGGCATTTTTTAAAAATAGTTCAACTCCAGTTACTAAAAACACTAGACATCTTGACAAAATCCAAAGCAGTACTTTGTGTGCAGTGATTCAATTTTCAACTGGAATTCAAAGGGGATATACCATATAAAAGGCATTTTGCCACTAACAGGACAAAATAACAAACCTGTAGGCCCACCATGGTCCTACTGGCATAGCAATAAGACGCATTACACACTTTAAAAATGCAAAGTGCTACAGTTGTTTATGTTCCTCTTAGTACACAAAATAAATGAGTGATTTGTTTGTTTTGTGCTAGCTTATGTTTTGTGGCTAGGTTGATAGCAGTTTGTGTCTGATCATAGATTCACAGTATTTTTTAAAAAGCACCATTTCTGCAATAAGAGGACTACACAAGATCAGAACACACACACAGAGCAACCTACAGGAGGTTAGGAACAGAGAAGCACAAGCTAGGACTCTGGGACTCCCTTTGCCCCATAGCCTGGAGAGCCAAGAGCGTATCCAAAAGGAGACATGTTACTCCTAACTCCCTTCATGGACGGACGATGGCGAATTTTGAACCTTAAAAATCCTGCTGAAGTTCCTGCAAGGTGGTACCACACGGAATGCTGGTATCAAGCAGTATCATACACTACTATCACACTGTAACGATGTAGAGGACAGCCAGTTGTTCACTATGGCACTACCAAAGTCTCAGCCACGTCAGTGGAACTGTAATGGTTAAGAAGAGAAAGATCTGGAAGCTCTTATAGGTAAGGATGCTACAGATGTAGTCTTTTCTCAATCTTTTAATTGAGTCAATGTACCATTTCCAATCTTTTAATAAGGGCTCAGTCACACTCTTTAACCCAAGCCATTTTCCAGAAGGAAGATGAATAAATCTACTGTCACAGTGCTGAAGGCTTGTGGCTCTCTGCTCTGTTCAAGAAGTACGCTAGAGGCACTGTGTTTTGTCTAAATATTTCCCTGAAAAAAATAAAAGTATCATTTAGCAAGCTGTGCGAAAGCTGTTGCCACAACCATTCTGGAAGGTGGAATCCAAGAGGGAGACACATAGCAATCCCCATTGTGATCACTGGTGGCCACAGGAACGAATACAAACTTGGCACACTGCCACAAACTGTAATTGTTTATGGGAACTTCTCTGATTTATAAAATGCAGACAGCTATCTGAACATACCTTAACATAGTTTAATAACACTCGGCACTGAAGCTCATTTGGTGGTAGTCAGAGCACAGCGTGAAACTCTGGCTTCACTGAAGCCTAGAGAAAAAATTTAACCGAGCGCAGTCGAGGGAGGATTTTGTGTATAACCTTGTGGGCGTTGGTTTTGTTCCTGTTTTTCTGTGATGAATTCCTCTGCTTGTGTTATCCGAACTTCTCAATTAATTTTCTAATACTTTAGTTACTTTTTAGCCCTTTCTCCATTCACTCATCTGCTTAGTTTGCTACTTTTGCTATCTGTAAGAATCCAAAATGTATGTGCAGGCATATGAAACTGGATGAACTTACATGAGACTGATACATTTCTGAGACTCCTTTAATAGGAACGGACTGAACTCCATTGCCAATCATCCTCTTCCAGTCCTTTAGTCCTATATTCATATGGTAAAGTGTACAGGACTGTATATGCCTTAATTAAGAGCATTTACGAAATCAGGCAAGCAATTAGTTCATACAATATTGAGGTTTTTATGTTTTAGTATCTTTCAGAAAAATTTTTAGTGGAATAGTGGAAAAATTTCTCTGAAGATATTATGCAAAATTAAATATTTAATTTCACATAATATCTTCAGAACAACTCAATATTTAATAACTATTCAGTTGGAATGTTCTCCATGTATCAGTAATGATAATATAATAATCATATCAAGATCCACAGAAGTAAACAGAGAGCATATAATCATATACACACAACATATGTTGCGTGCATAATTTATTCTATATTGGAGTATGCATAGGAAAATGAGTGAAATTTAAAGCAAACCTCCTCCACCTCCCTACATTTTCTAAGCTACACTTATGTCCCATCGTGTAACACAGGGCACTACCACTGGCATCCATGGGAGCCTCATTTGCTTCCGCCTGAGAACTCACTTGATCAGGACACAAAGGAAACAACTCTAAACTGAGATTAAATTATATTCTATATATTTCATAATCATCAAGTCTTACGATTTTATGAGCAACATTATACAGGCATAATGAGGCAGAAATAAATTAATCTTAATATAAAAAAACATCCTCCTTGCTTATGTATGTATATCAGGCTTCTAGTTTGTGAGAGTAGTCTTCTTGGTATTAATATATGGCATTTGTCTTACTTAAGGAGCTGAGTGGATGCTTCTTACAACCATCTGTTTTGTGATCTTTAATTAATAAGTGCCACTTGGTACATTTTTTCCTTCTATATGCAGGGTTCCCTGCAGTAAGCTGCAATGCTGTGTGTCCAGCCAGTCACAACTACTGCACATGAAGTAAGCAAAAACACTTGCCATTCCCCCAAATTCTTTTCAGTTAGGCTCACAAATTTTACATTTTTAGAGATACAGAAAGAATGCATATTAAACAGGTAAATTAATTAATCAACTTTGCAAATCAGGCACCAAGGGCGCACCCAGCCCCCTGTCCTTGCTCCAGTCCCACTCGGGATTCCCAGCCCCATGGTGGTGCCTGATGCCTCCTTCAGCCTCCCAGCCTCTAGGGGAGCAGCTGGCCTTTGCACTTGAGAATAAAGAACTAAAATAAAGCAGTTAAGCTGCAAATTATCTGCAAGAAATGAGGAAAATACAGTTCAGAGTGGGAGTGCAGCCTGCTACACGGCTACCCCAGCCATGCAGGGCTGCTCTTGCTGCCAAAAGTGCACCAATATGTCACGGGGACTCATGGAGCTGTGCTAAATTCTTCGCTGCAGGGCTCCTGCCACAGGCTCCCAAGACGAGACTTAAGTGAAAGGATTACGTAACTTAACTGAGTAAACTATATGCATGATGTAATTGCTTCTTTCTATAAAGAAGTGAAACACACCTTTTTTTGTCCTAAAAACATTTTTTTTTGTCCTAAATGTTTTTATGTTTTGTCCTAAAACATTGAAAAATGATATCCAATCCTGCCTATCAAAAAAACAGAGCATGCAGTAGTGAAAAATATAATTAGGCATGCAAGTGTATGCATCATTTTTGGGCTTTTATTACCTTAAAGAAGTTCCCCTCTTTTTATACAGGAATTATGGCAGATCAAATCAAAATTAATTTGAAACTAACTGCCAAGTATTGCTCACGTTTTGGTGCAGAAGAAAAAAACATAGTTCTAGTACTATTAAGAGAAAGTTTCGTTTTCCTTAATGAAATATTGGCAAAAACGTAGCCGATCTTTTGATAGCAGCATAGGATACTGGCTCCTGGGATCCTGTGTTCTACTTACCCCAAAGTGATGGGGATCACTTTGCCTGTTTTGCCCGGGTAAACTAAGCCTCAACTCCTCCGTGCCTTGCTTTAACTGCGAAGCAAGGCCATCGAGCCCTTTCACCTCTCATCAAAAGCTTTTGGGACAACATTTTCAAGCTTAGGTGTCTAAAGCACCCAAGTAAGACACTTTTAAAAACTGCTGAGCAGATCCAAAGCTCTCCAAAACCAGTGGCCTCTATTCATCCCTGAACACAAGGGACTCTCAAAAATCGGGCACTAATCTCTCCTGCAGCAGCAGCCCCGGGTTGCCCTGCAGAAAGCCCAGATCTGCTGCCAGCAGGAGCGAATCTCCTCCCATGCCCTTGCGCGGATGGCACTCCGCCTGCTCGGCAATCAAACGCACGCCGGCGTGTGTGCAAACACAACACTGTAAGAACACAGTGCCACTCACTTGTTTTTAATGACTTTTCCTCTGTTTGACTCTCCTTCTCCTGCAGCATTGTTTCTTTGAACCACAATGCTACGCTAAATATTTGTTTTGCAGCGCCCAAGGGAGTGTCTGCATTGGCTGGAGCGACCAGATTATAGTGATTTTTCTTTTTTTTTTAAAGGGATATTCCATAATTACTAGCAAAAAATCCTCAAATTATGTTAATGAGCAGAAGTGCTCATCTTTGAATGGAAATCTCTAATACAAAATGTTCCAGTGTTCACACTGAGTAAGAAAGGTGCTAAGGACGAATGCAAAATATGTCAATTTTACCTATTTTTCTTTAAGACATAACATTAAAAGAAATGAAAAAAAGGAAAAGAAAAGGACTATGGAATCATTCTTGTAAAGATTCTAAGATAACTTTAATCTAAAATGAGCTGGCTGCACAGGCAGGAGCATTTTTTTCTAAAATTGGGCAAAATGATTCATTTCAGTGTTATCACTGGCTTTTGGAGTCCCACTGTTGAATGAAAAACAACAATAAAATGACAATCAGTGCTGCCAAACTGAGTCGTCTGCTTACCAAAATGTGGAATATTTATCCATGAAGAAATGAGTAGTTTATAATGTGATAAAATTAGAACACTCATTATTTTAATGTGGAAAAAAAGGATAAGAAAGTATTTGCTCTGCAGGCTTTTCTTTTTTCTCCCTAAAGTGATTCTATTTGAAGTTATATTATTAGATTCTCTTGTACTTCCCCTTTTCGTGGCCTTTACAGTATTTTGGTTATACCAGATTAGACCTACCTGCCTATTCTTCTTCTTCTCCCATAAGATACTTATAGGAAATTAATCCATAACTGTTTTATAACCTCTCAGAAAAGTATTACTAAAAAAACCAAACACACACACAAATGCCGAATGTCATAATTTTACAAGCTTGAGTCAACATATGCTGTTCAGCTTCCTCAGTATGTAAAACTACCTTCAGGTTAAAATAGGTTTGTAAACAGCAGTATTCTCCTATTTTCTGTAAAATGGGTAAATATGTCGAGAAATCCCTAAACTAATGAATGAAGATAAGTTACTAAAAACTGTTATAACAGAGCTGGGACAGAAAACAACAGCTACTTAGATCCTACTGATGCTCCAACAAGCTTTTAAGAAAGTTGCACACTATTCCATCTTACATTAATGACACGAGCTTCGGTCCTTTAGAAAACTAAACACTTCAATTTCCAATAAATCCTGCATTTTGAAGGCTTTCAGTATTTTGAAAGTGAGATTCTACTTAATGCATCTCTTCAAGCTTTCATCTGTCTACCTTAGATAGGATTATTCCAGCTGCCTTCTCCAGGCCGCCCAATACTCAGCAGTTTACTGACAAGAAGTTCTACCTCCAAAAATCAATAACGTTTCACCTGCTTTTTGTTCACGTCAGTTGCCTGCCCTGGCACTACCTTTGCTTATGTACATGTTGCTGTCTTCCTATGTGCATTCACTTCTAATTCTGCAAACTTGGGCTCATGAAAGGCTTCAAAACCTTTTCTGGCCCATCTTCAAGGGAAATGCTGACCAGAGCCAGTGCGAGCTGTTCCCAAGCACAGAGCATATGAGAAAGCAGCAAAATGGAAAGCGATGCAATCAGCAGACTAAGAGAAGGAGAGACTCTTTCATTTGGAGCAATGAGGATATCATTTCAGCAATGTTACCAGGTGCCTAGAAGGCCACACAAACAAATTATGTGATGTTACGCTGTATCAGAAGGTATACATATAATCTACAGGAAAATGAAAATACATTCAATATTCTCATTTATAGGCAAGATCCTGAAAACGAGACATTACTTCTTCATAAAAAATAATGAAATACATTCCCAGGATGTGGTAAGATATATGAACTATGGCCTTAACTATTTAATGTCACTGACATTATAAGCTATGTGCACACTGTTGGGCTGAGGGATCAGAGATAGTCTGAAGGCTGAAAGTACAAATTTAGTGTGAGACATTTCCAACCTAGTGGATCTACTGTGATGTTGGAGGGAAGTTTTCAGAATGGCTGAAGCTAAAATACCACATTTAAGCATTAATCATACTTTTTTACAATTTTGTCTGTACTATTTTGCCATGTTCAGACATTCACGGATTGAGAATGCATTGTGACTTTCTGTACTGTTCCACGCCGTTTATGACATGTTGCCGTTTAAAACAAATACTAACAGTTAAAAAAACTGCCACTATAACAGCTCCATGGTTGGTTTCTCCTTCTCGTCACTGTCACTAGGATTTCAATCACATATTTAGTGTTGACATAGATATTACACCTGCATTTTAGAAGTGGTCTATTCCCCACATTGCTCATCCTCACAAAATGCAAAGCTGAACTCTAACTTTCATCCCCATTCCACCCTGGATACAACTACGAGCCCTTAGTTTTAGCCGTCATCATGCACCCAGGTACATCGAAATAAAATACTTCAGCAGACCGCTAGAAATGAACTGCTGCAGTAGGAAGAGAAGTTCATAACACCGCAGCGCTCCTGCGCCAGGATCTCACATCTAACGCCTTGTACATGCTGGGGGATGCCGCGAAGTGGCACAGTGCGGGACGGAGGCTCACACAGCGACCACAAACACAGCCGCGGCCTACGCTCTTCATTCCCAGGCACATTTCCCTGTCCTGTCTTTCCTGTCCCCTTCTTATCACTGTTGGTTGTTCAGTGCTACTGAAAACACAGCTAGTTATCTACATCTAATCATGGACCTGAAGCATAACCATGAGCAGTTTTATAAGTACACTGTTTGTAAAAGTTATTAATTATGGATATAGATTCCTCTACACCTTCCCCTCTTACCTTGCAGCCTACTTCCAGCCTTCCAAATTCATCCCACAATTACTGTGTTTTTAAAGACTTTTCAACAAAACTGCATAGTATAGATACTATCTCCCCAAATCTTCAGCCCCTTGATAATATCCCACCCTGGAGTCTTTGTCTATTTCTTTCCTATCTCACAAATCTGCAGATAACGGTTCATATTTATAAACATTAAGAAATTAACCGTAAATCCTCACTTGCCTACGCATATGCACAAGCACTATGCAGGCAGCCAGAAGCAAAAGGATACCAGGGCCATTATTTTAAAAATCAAACTAGCATTTCCTTCCATTCTTCAGGGCAAATCCTGCAGAACTTTCTTGCATCCAAACCCAAGTGATGCAATCAGCATTGCTCCTTCTCCTGATCCAGAGGAAAACAGTAAACAGTTATCTTTAAACTGTTTCTTCTAACAGCAGGGAGAAAACAAAATAAAAATAAAAATAGATGTTCTCATCTTAGCTTTTTAAATAGCATAAGCTCCTTGAATTTCCCCGTTCTTCATGATGCTGTGGCATGGCAGAGCTCATTGAGCACTTCCTTTACCTCTCAAGGGCTTTTGATGAAAAACTACTGGCTCCTGTTTTATAATCCTGCTTTCCCAAATCCCTAATTAGAAACCCTACTTTGATGTCAAAAGCTGTTTTATATTTATCTTTAGTAATTTTGCCACTAATTTGCCTTCTCCACACCTACCCTAAGCAACTGAACAAAAATGTAATGAAAACCCTGTCTCTAGCAAGATCACAGTATCACAAAACTACTTCAAGACCAAATCACTTTGGAGACTGGTATGTCAAAAGAGACATTTTCAAAACTGAACTTTTTGAACTCAATGTTCAAAATCTTTGCCACTAATACTTTCTTTTTCTAATGTAACATTAATAACGTCACTGAAAATGTACCTACCCAAAGACAAAGCGGAGCTTTCAAATCTGACCACTCTGGTCAATTCTGATATCGAGTCTGAGAAGAGGTTCTGAAATCTGCCCCAAAGTAACAACTGGCCTTACTTTAATCACACCAAAGTAAGTTTTCAGACCATTCCATCTCTGATTGCATGCATATATCTTACTTCATATGCTGCACTTACTTCTGAGTCGTTACATTCCTAATCAGCAAGTAAAATACAATGGCATGCAAACTAGCTTAGAGAATCACAGAACTTCATGTTCAGCTCATCAGAACTCTTTGAAGAGCGAAAGGAAAAAATCCAAACATTTGTTTTCATGAAAAGTATAATAATTAAAAAATCAAATTCCCAAATTCATATGTTCAGAGTAATCCATGTATTTTTGTGTGCTTAATAGCATCCCAGGGAGTACAGAGCATACAACTGGTAGACGGAAAGGCATGCACAATACCAAAGTATTCTCATAGCTTCCTTTTCCATGTAAAGCTGTTCCCAAACAGATCATTTTACTGATGTGCATTACAGCAAGTATCTTTCATTGGAAACACTTCAAACAAGGAAAATTTCACAAGAGAGAAGGCTACTGCCTAATACATTGCAGTAATATGACCTCTTGACCGTAAGGTTTTTGTATGTGTATCACAAAAGGCCCTTGACACCTGTCATTTTCAGAGATTAATAAAAACATTTTTTAAAAAAATCCTATAATAGTGTTTGAGCCAAAACGGGTGAAAGCAGAGGCACCATGGAGCAGTAAAGCTATACGTTTTAACCCCTTCCCCCCTTCTTAGCAATTTTAATTTCAGCTTGTTATTACAAATCCTTAAACAGAAGACCTACATTAAAATCTTGTGAAAAAAGGTGAAATGTGGATGTTTTTCTACTTGCTATTTTAGTATTGGAGGAGACAATTCTTCTGGTTTAGGTATAACTCTAGCCTCAAACATACAGGGATGAGAGTTTAGCCACAGTATATAAAATATCATACTCCTCTATTATATAGAAAAAGAAACCAGCATGTTAACACGTCAAACAGCATTTTTTTAGCTTTCCCTTCTGGATTTTACCAGTTTCGGTCTGTTGATGTTTTGTGTCCATACTGCTCCATGCAGACAGACAGACAACTGACCCATGTGGCGTTACCCTTTCTTGACCTTGAGAGGATCCTAAGTCCAAATTACTATGAGTCAAGAGCCACTTGTCACACTACAACAACACTGCAAATGTTAACTGTGTTTTTTTCTTCTCAGTTCTGTGATGAGGCAAAAATAAATGGAGTTTTTCACTTCCACTATGAGGTAAACAGATAAACATCCAGGAGGAGGAGTTTAACCAGCTATACAGTCTAACCTGTAGGCCATACATTACACATTTTTTAAATACTCTATATAAATACTGGTGAATGCTGTAAGCACTGAAGAATATTTATGGCGGGAGGTGGGGGCAGAAGGGAAAGTCAATCCTTGTGTATCGTAACATAGTTGTGCCAGGAAAAGAGCATCTACTTGTAAAAATTGTGTGATAAAATTATCATCGATAGGAATGCAAATCTGTATTGCATTTGTAGCTTTAAATTGTTTGCCCAAACAAAGTCTTCTGTCAAAAGCTGGCTGAATCATTAGACTACATTTCTGCTCAGTAAAACATCTGACATTTCTTTTTGCTAGTGTGAAACGTGCACTTTAATTCCTTTAAATACTTTTTAACATATTTTTAATGAAGTTTGATATATTTCACATAGAAAACAATCTTGCTTTATTTTTTATCTTGTGACAGTGCACTGAAATTAGAATGAGATTCAAAACGCTATTTTAAAATAATTTTGGATGCATTAGTTTATCAAAGTATCCAAAGCTTAGTCATTTATAACACAAAGAATGTTTCACTGCAGTGAGTCAACCGGTCACTAGTTTTCGGTAACAAGAGTCATATTTCAGAAGCGGCAAGAGGTACACACGGGTGCATGCAGTCTTTCACCCCAAGGCTCCTCGGACAGGCTGGGTTAT
This sequence comes from Eudromia elegans, assembly GCA_003342815.1. Taxonomy (NCBI): domain Eukaryota; kingdom Metazoa; phylum Chordata; class Aves; order Tinamiformes; family Tinamidae; genus Eudromia; species Eudromia elegans. Next base: position 445,649 of record PTEX01000040.1, read on the forward strand.
TCACTCTCCGTGAAACAACCTGGAAAAGGTAAACGAGCCAGCCCTTTCAGCTACCCCTGGACGGCTCAGCCTGCGCTTGGCTTGCCCACTGAAGGGCAAGAGAAACTCGCTCCCTCACAGCGGAAATGTTTTTTACGTAACAAAACAGGTAAGCACTAGCATGCACTCTAATTAAAGACTTTTAATGAGAGACTTAAATGTAATGGATGACATGGGAACAGTTTTACAAAGAATGAGTAGACTCAGGAATTAAGCACGTCATCCTTTGATCGATGGAAAAGGCTCTCTTGCAGTGAAATTTGAAGAGAATTCACTGATACAGCAACACTGACACAACAATAGAATTTTATCCTATGACCTCTGTTAAGATGTTAGCTTTGAGTGAGTTAAGCTCTTTCAACACATGCTTATTTTAAAGCCTGTGCTACACACTCTCCATGAACCACAGCAGACAGCCATGTGCTTATGTCCTTTTCAGTCAGGTACCCTTGCTTCCTAAAGCATTGTCAAGGTAAATTAATTGCGCTGAATTTACGTTTTTGTTGTTTCTGCTGCTGCACACCTCCTACTATTTCTGCTGTAAAGAAACGTTCACACACCAGTTATTATATTTGGTGCTAGATGACATTAGCTATCCAAAGCCCATCTTAGAGATTACTGACCAAATGCAAAACAAATTTGTAGTGCACTTGTTTATTACCATGAATCCAAGGTATTTGTTTAAAACATATTCTTTACTTTCATTACTTTGTTATTGGACTCTTAAAACAAAAGGATGATATGGTTTTAAGGCTTAAGAGCAGCACTGATCTTCATGCATGCACTTCACTTAATGCATGCTATAAAACCCAAGCAGAACACACAGCAAAATACTGCATTCAGTAAACTGAATTTTTAAACTATTTTCTGAAATAGGGAAACTTAGGCTTTTTTTATTCTGCATTTCTCAGAACTAGCAGAAATCACAGTAGAAGTCACAAAGAATGTGATTCCTAACTCATGTTTTATATTTTAATGTAAATTGACGAGGATTTGAAACTTGGGAGGTTTTTGGCTAGGCGTGATGACTAAACGTGAACAAGCACAAGTTTGCTCACAGCCTCCCATGCTTGCTCCTACTTGTCTCCCTGACTAGGGGAAGGCAATGAGACATCTTAGCTCAGCCTTTTACTTCAGAGAGGACTTGGTAAATGCAGTAGAGCTGGAAGTGTCACGAGCTCCAAAAGAGGAGGGTCTTTCTCCCTGTAGGAAGAGGTCAGCAGCTGCAGGGAGCAGGGCTGGAGGCTGGTAGCCAGAGGCAGCAGTGATGGGCACCAAGGGCAGCACCACAGTAGGTGCAAAAGCTGGGGCAGCAAGTGTGGATAGGCCCGGGGGAAGGTCATGGGGGGGCTTCATGCAGTTTTACAGTACATTCTGTAGATTTCATTTAGCACTCTAGGTTTGTTATGTCTTTCAGAAGACATCTGTATGTTTAGTAGCATGTTTCTAAGTCATCCATAATCTAAAACACTTGAAGAAATACATGAGATACTTGAAATGAATAGAGATCAATGTTAAAGATGTTTCTTAAAGAAAAAAAAAAAACACAAACTTTTCGTGTATCTCATTACTGCACATAATTTATGTAACTTCTGTCATCTTCACTGATGTGCTCAGAATCACCCACATGGCTATACCTGTTTGACAAATGTTACAAATCTCAAAAGAACTGTATCATGAAGTTTTGCCTACTATTTATGTATACTGCTTGAATTCCCATTACATCTGTAATTTAAAGCCTCTATTCCCATTTTCTGTGAAATACTTCAGACATGATTAAAAAAAGCCATCACACAATTAACATTAATGATGCATTTACTTCACATCAGTTATATCAGGATGCCAGGCAGAATTTTCTGTTATAAAAGGGTTTGGTAAAAATATATGCCCACTCCCAAAGGATTTCTCTCTCCAAATACGTTAGGGCCTCTATACCAGAACAATCTGGCAGGTCTATTGATTTAGGATAAATATATATTTTCATAAATAAGACTGCTTCATTACATCATCAGATAAATTACATCCAAATTGTGTTTCCCTTCACCGTTTGAAATTGCACCTCAAACACAGCAGGGTTCCTACTCCTGAGTTTGTCACAGACACTGGGCAGGTAGGATCTCATGCAAGGTGGTGTGCTTCACAGAAACCCCAACATACAGCTCTCCAAGCTACATGCACTTTGCCTTCTTTGAGAACTCCCTTGTACTTAAACCACCGCTTATTTTTTTTTATTTATTTATTTTTCCTGGAGCAGGACTAACTCTGATGAAGGACTATTAGAAACAATCCCGCTTGAAACCTGCACAAATTTCCAAAGCGGGATTGGTGTACCTCTGTCACACATGATGAGAACTTAGCCCACATTAGTGCTGCCCATATCTGATCAAAGGCTCCACCTTTAATTTGATTTGCTTTGTGAAGTTAAATCATGAAGTAGATGCTTCTGGTTTTTAGATGATTTAAGAGAGATGATAAGTTGTTCTTTGCCATTTCTCCTGAGGACACCGATAGCTGGACCTCAAAGACCAGCACAAGATGAATTGTTTCTGCTTCCACAAAACATTCTGTAGGGAAAAGAAAAGGTCTTAAAAATGCAAAGCTCCTTGCAACACTTTAGGCAAGAAAAGCTGTTTATGAGGCCGATAGGAGGCCTTCAGTACAAACAAGAATCAAAAGTATTACACGTATCATCCTATTTTCTTCAGAAAGTCCAAGTTTCTATATTGGAAATCCAAAGGTTTCTCAAGTCTTATTGCAATGTATGAGTTTCACGTTATTTTGAGTGATTTTAAAACAATCTCATAGCTTGCAATAAAGCAGTCAGAAGAGCACAACCATTTTCTGCTGTCCTTTAAGAAGGCCAGGAAATACATCAGGTACTCAGCTAAAGGGACCTAAGACTGGCTTTTTCAGCCAAGAAAGGCAATGTAGCTCAAACCTGAACAGGTTTGGAATTAATACAGAGACAGACTGAAACTGTGTCTAGACAGGGAGCTAGTGAAAGGAAAGCACTCTTACTTGAGAGTTTTGCTACCATTTTCTGAATTTTAGGATTAAGTTAAAAACATTAATAAAATAAAACATTAAGCTTAATATATATAGGATACCTGGAGACATGACATAGAGGGAGTAGTAATCTTTCCTCTTTTCATTTTGATAAAAAGAATTTTGAAGAAAGAATACTCTGAAATGAAAAATGACTTTACAGGCTTTTATGTGTGAAAACTGGCAGAAAAGTACAGTTACATTCTTGTACAGTTTAGGGAGGAAGCAACAGAGAAGCCTTGAGAGCGTAAGCATATGAAAAGATAACACAGCCTAAAATAGGCAACAAGAAAGAATATGGACACTCCTGGAGTCAGCCTATCTTGACTAATACAAATTAGATTAACTTTTTTTGGTTTTGTTTTGATTTACAGAATTAGTACATTCTAACATTGTACATGCGAACATTATGTGCACATACATGTTGTATATTACAAGCTTTTCCTAAAATGCAACAATTTGAACTATATGGCAAGCAAGTGCATAATATAGTGAACTGCATATCAAAATGCAATGAAGAAGAAACCAGTAACTGTAACTTTGCCATAGCTAAGGAAACACACCTACTTTGCACCCATTTCTGCAACTGCAGCTTAAACATGAGCACTGTTTTAATGGGATTGATGGGTACTGTGATTCTCTGTACTGCTACTTGCGACAGAGCTCAGAGCAAACCACAAAAGTCAGCTAAAATCCTCAGGCACTTGAGACTTCACTGTGCTGTATATAGCACAGCTCCAATGCTAACAGCACACAAACAAGCTGCTCTAGTTAGCTCACATAAAGCCAGCTTCTCAAAGAGGTTTCCTTCTCCTCTCCTCTCAACTAACATGGTACTCCTTGATTTAAGCAACCGGGGAGGACAGACTTTATATCACAACCTAAAAAACTTAAGTCTTACGGTAAGTTTCTTTCTTGGTCCAACTTCCTGCCTGATAGGCACGTCAAAGCTTTTGGCAATACTGTTTAATGTGCTACTGCAACCTCATCAAGCTTTCTTTTTGGACAGACACCCATATAGCAGAAGGCGTGCTTCTAAGCTGCTTGGATCTGGTAACAATTCATCACTGCTTCCAGGGCTGCATTTCTCAGGCACAGATTAATTAGTAGTAGAGACTGCAATAGTAACATCTGGCCTTTACAAAGGCCATTTTCCAACTATCTACAACTTAGTATCTACAATAGAGTCCCTGGACTGAAGTTGTTCATTCATACTAGACGGGAATGCGTTCATTCTGTTTCTTAAATCTGCATTTACATGTGTCTGATATACAATTACCTACAATCCAGCTAAAACATCCAACTATTTAAAACATCCAATATACATATAATTGTACAATTGCCACTGAGTGCTATTCTATAAGTCAAAAAAAAAAAAAAAAAAAAGAAATCTACTATGCACAGGCAACAAGTTGGATAGGCAAAACCATGCAGAAGCAGAAGTCTGTGGGCAAGAGAGACGGACAAGAAATGGTGAAGGCGAAGGTAGCATGATCATAGAATAGAATCATAGAATCATTATGGTCAGAAAAGACCTTCAAGATCATCGAGTCCAGCCGTAAGCCCCTTAACACCATACCTGTTAAACCCTGTCTCTAAGCACCTCATGTACACGTTTCTTGAACACTGCCGGAGTGGTGACTCCACCACTTCTCTGTGCATCCTGTTCCAATGCTTGACCACTCTTTCCATGTAGAAATTCTTCGTAATGTCTAACCTGAACCTCCTCTGGCGCAACTTGAGGCCATTTCCTCTTGTCCTATAGGCGGTTATTCAGGAAAAGAGATTGACCTTTGCCTCACTACAATCACCTTTCAGGTAGCTGTAGAGAGCAATAAGGTCTCCCTGGAGCCTTCTCTTCTCCATACTAAATAACCCCAGTTCCCTCAGCTCCTCATAAGGTCTGTGCTCCATCCCCTCTACTAGCTTTGTTACCCTTCCTTGGACATGTTCCAGAGGCTTAATATCCTTCTTGTAGTGAGGGACCCAAAACTGAACGCAATACTTGAGGTGCAGCCTCACTAGTGCCGAGTACATGAGGACAATCACTTCCCCAGCCCTGCTGGCTATGCTGCTCCTGATACAAGCCTGGAGGCCATTGGTCTTCTCAATCACTTGGGCACCCTGCTGGCTCCTGTTCAGCCAGCTGTCGAACAACACCCCCAGATCCTTTTCTGCCACACAGCTCTCCAGCCACTCCACCCCAAGCCTGTAGCTCCGCATGGGGTTGCGGAGACTGAAATGCAGGACCTGTCACTTGGCCTTGTTGAACCTCATACAGTTGGCCTCAGTCTATTGATCCAGCCTGTCAATATCGCTCTGCAGGGCCTTCCTACCCTCAAGCAGATCAATTCTTTCCTGTGGCTTGGTGTCATCTGCAAATTTGCTGAGGGTGCACTCAATCTCCTCATCCAGATCATTGCTAAAGATATGAAAGAGGACCAGAGCCAACACTGACCTCTGGGGAGCACCATTCGTGACCAGTCACCAGTTGGATCCTAACTCCATTCACCACCACTCTCTGGGCCCGGTCATCCAGCCAGTTTCTCAGCCAGTGGAAAGTTCACCTGCCTAAGCCATGAGCTGCCAGTTTCTCCTGGAGAAGGCAGTGGGACACTGCCCTTACTGAAGTCTAAGCAGACCATGTTCACAGCCCTTCTCTCATCCATTAAGCAAGTCACCCGGTCATAGAAGGAGATCAGGTTGGTCAGGCCAGACCTGCCTTTCATGAACCTATCATGTTGACCTGATCCACTGGTTGTTGCACGCATGCTGTGAAAACCCTCAAGATTATCTGCTCCATAACTTTCCACAATACCCAGGTCAGGCTGACAGGCCTGTAGTCCCCCCAATCCTCCATCTGACCCTTCTTGTAGTTGAGTGTCACACTGGCAAATCTCCAGTCATCTGGGATCTCTCTCCCATGTTGACCAGGACTGCTAACAGATGATGGAGAGTGGCTTGGCAAGCACTTCCACCAGCTCCCTCAGAATCCTTGAGTGGACCCCATCTGGCCTCATCATCACAAGTCCACCCCATCTGGACTTGTGAACGTCCAGGTGAAGTAGCAGGACACTGACCGTTTCCTCCTGAAAAATTATTATTATGGTGGCTAAAAGCTCCTATCTCTGCATGGGCATGCCAGGCCTTTTGGGGAGGACCCAGTGGTGACACCACACAGAGGCCAGCAGAGCTGGCACTGCTCCTGCCCAAGGCACATAAGGGCAGAAGATGGCAGTGGAGCTCCTGTAGTCCTTCATTCAAAGACTGGGTTCTGACCAAATAATTCAGATCTTTTTTCCCGAGTAAGAATGAAATTAAAAACTAGAGTGACTAAAACGTTTAGAACAAGTCTGTAGTGAAGTCTGTTCATATCTTTTACTCATGACAGTCTAAAGAAATCAAGCCAACAATCATAGGTATAAAGCCACCAGAAAGAACGAGAGAGAGAAACCTTGTGGAAGGAGAGCTGAAACCAGTGGGTGGAAGGATTCACTGAGAAGAGGAAGAAATGATCAGTTTGCAGGTTTAACATGCATCCTTGAACTAGTAAAACAGCAATAGCTGAGAGCAGTAACAGTAGTATCTGTGATCTCTTAAGGAAGCAACTTACTCTGGACGAAGTTTTCTTCCTACTGCCCTTCAAAGAAAAAATATATTCGTTGCTGATTAATCTCTAAAATTCAATAAAAATTTTGAATTTTTATTATTTCATTTTATTATTTTATCTAAGTAATAGTAATTATGTGAGCACTTCATACTAAGAAATATAATAACAAACACGGCTCAGCTTTAAATTGCCCTGTGGCTTCCAAGGCTCTATAGTTAACAAAGGAATTTTGAGCTATGTACACACATTCAAGGATGCAACATCCAAAGACACAAATACTCTTACTCTGCCGATTCGTACTACTACAAATCATCCCTGGGTTCAAACGGATTGTCTTCCCATAGCTTAAAATGTTTTTAGTGGTTGCATTGTAGAGGATGAAAAGAACATTTGTTTCTCTGACGGACTGTCATACTGCAGGATATTTTAAACAATAGATTCTGCAGATTCTCTGCAGATTACTTTGATGTCCACTATGGAGAATTATTGACCTAGTATATACTTCCTTGACCTAGTCACATTTACTATTTATTTGTTTAGATTTTGCGTTCATAAAAGTTACGCTTCTTTTTGTTCTGAAATCTCTAAAAACATGATAGAGAACAAATCATACTGATTGTATTTGCTTAGAAACAAATCATACTGATTCACATTCACAATGTAGACAGAAACAATTATTTATGGAAATAAACAAATCACAGAAAACAGAAATAGTTCTTACACTAAACAGTTTTGACTGCTGTCATTCTGACATACAAGCCATCAGTTTAAAATTATTATTTCTCCTTTGCTACGCTTAATCAAATTAAACTCACATTAAAATAATGCCATATTTTAGCTAAATTTATATATATTTATATATTTGTTTAGCATAAACTCTCATTTCCTCTTACTTCATCTCCCTCATTTTCTTTCAGTGTATTCTTTTACACT
>PTEX01000040.1:458275-462157 GCA_003342815.1 Eudromia elegans
ACTGAAATTACACTCCAACATTATAGAACCTTTCAAATGCCCTAATAAATTAACGATTAGGCCACGTGTGTGCCTGCCTTAGAAAAATCTACTTTCCCTCACTAATGCAACATCTGTTAATTCGGTAATACCTCCTTTGAAAGCCATCTGAATGAACCTAGCAGAATTTTGTCTATTTTGAGCACATGACGTGAGAGCATATAACATTTTTTTGCATAATTTTCTGGAAATTCAACTTTGACTTTAAATTATAGCGGAAAAAAAATTCTTGTTAATATGATATGCTTAATTTAAACAACAAGAAATGAATCACAAGCCGTAAGAGCTTTTAAATTCACATTATATATCATCTGTATTCTTTGTAACTTCAGCTTTTGCCACAGCTGTAGTAGTTGTGGATTTTTATGTCAGTTTTTAATACAATCTACCTGCATAATATAAGATCATTTCTCTTCTGAGGAGTCGAAACACATCTTCCTACTGGTTCAGTAAATAAAACTGCTGTCTGACAGATATAAAGCATGCTTTTTTGGTTAACATCTAATTTAAGACTTCAAATAATAAACTGTTGTTTTCCTCCTCCTTTTTAAACAGTCCCAAAGATTAAACAGCTAGGAAAGCAAAACTTCTGTTTCTAAACCAAGATGCCTGAATACTAACCTTTTTTTGCCCTGGTAGAATTTATTTATACTATGTATCAATGAAATGTTGATGGCAAGTGATATGCTAAAAAACAAAATTGCTTTGAAAAAAACATTTTTCAAATATTTTTCTTTTTTTTTTTTCATATATTTCCTACACAGGGAACTGAAACAGCTTCTTACCAGAAAATTCCCATAAAACATTTAAAAAGATTATCTTGGTAGAACTGACTTAATGAATACTCAAAATGCAAGCTCAAATCTACCCTGTAAAGCAATCATGTTTTTTTAGCAACTATTTTGACCTTAGTGACACAAACAATTAATTCTACAAACTTAATATCAAAATAAAATTCTACATCTAATGCAGAATAATCTGTCAATGTATTTAATCACGGATATGCTTTTTCCATGTATTATACATTCTAATATCTAACACCAATTTTAACAGATAAGAGAAAAAAAGACTAAAGAGTAAAAACCCAGATGTGCATGAATGTATATGAGACAGAGATCATGTCTCATCTTACGCCAAAATAAAAGTAGAAGCAGCAAGCCAGAGTAGATTACATTTTGCATCATATTTTAATAAGAAGAATCTATGTTCACTTTAGCAATAGTTATAAATTAATAAATATCGACAGTAAGATAAAAAGTTGCTTACGTTCTAGTCATAGATCTTCAAAGCCAACCTGATGACTTGTGACAGCCCTCAATCCATTTATCACCAAGTATATATTACAATATATTACAGAATACTGTCATTCTCTCTTGATACATGGATGAGGAATAACTACCTGCTTTAAGGCAAACTCCTCATTTCTATATAAAGATCACAACAGCACAGTTAATCAAGCCAATGGCACGACTTTCCGAACTCCAGAAAATTCCACATAAGAACCTAATGAAGTCTGTGGCTTAGTTTGTTTTCTGTTCATAAATCTACCAATTTGTCATCATAAACCTTAACAAGATGCAAATCCTGTAAAACTTATTTTTTAAAAAAGTTATCTCGGTTGCACTTTTGTGCAGCCTAAAATTCCCATTTAACTTAACCCAGTACATGTTCATGCCGCACTGAAAACACATCTTGGGATTTTACCCAGCTCATACAGCTATTCCTAAGGGTTAGCATCACTTTAAGTAGCTGTCCAGTTGAAGGAAATGCATCAAAAGCAGCAATCTTTTACACACTTCTTTTGCACAGGAGAAAAAGCTGTAACTAACTCGATTTGTTTATCTGAAGGCCCACATTGGAATCACTGAGAGAAGCCAAAACAGGAACGTCAAGCTACGGCATCAGTGCACTGTCTCTTACATGTATTTTAACAATAACAAATCGTAAGAATAACAACTACAGGTAAGGCTGGGGTTTGTTTTGTTTTTCCACTTTCCGAAGTTTGTTTGGCCGCTCATATTAAAAAATAACATTTTAGCGAGTTAGTACAATGATAATAATAAAAAGGTGCAGCATTTTCATCTTAAATCAGATTTCAAAAGGCATCTAGTAAAAAAAAAAAAAAAAGAAAAATAAGAAAGAAAAGCAAATGTAGTATAATACTGTGCTTGTTATCTGAAGAACATCCTACTACATGTTTACCAGTGTTTATGCTTCACATCAACATATTTTACAGAAGGATTTATATGCCTAACTCAAGTTGTATTTAAATCCTATGGTGCAGACCCTACCATAAAATGCCTCCTGAGTCCTATTAACTGTACCCATGGTTTTACTTTGCCTGTCTGCTTATTTAAGATCTAATCACAGTTTTGAAGAAAAGATTGTCACTTCTAAGCCTGTCCCCTCAGAACCTGTCTGTTATTAGCACTCAACTGGATATTTTCATCTTCAGTTGTTATTCTCTGTGGTCTTTGCAAATGCTATCTGCTGGAATCTGTGACTATATGGACAAATTGACTACAAATGTCTAGGACTGCTGCTTTAAGTAACATGTAAGTGGCACATTATTCTGTTGATATTTTTGTGTTTTAAGGCGCAAAAAAAAGATATTTAGTTTGTTAAATGTTTTTACCAATTACATACACTGTATCTCAATAAATATTTTAAAAATATACTATATATCAGTAAATATTTTTAAACAAATGTTATAATTTGAACACTGAAATAAAAGTGATGGTGTGCTTTTAAACGAAAATAACAAAATTTCTACGTACAAATATGTGTGTGCACAGAAATACTATATATACATAAATAAACTGTATGCAGATATATAGGTGAAAAAAATGCTAATCACTTGATGAGAACACTGACCAATATGTTTCCTCAGACTATACACTCTAAGTGCTCAAATTTTAAAATAAAATACACCTTAATTTGAAGCAATGCACAGACTTAAGCCTTAAGATTTTTAGCAACTTCTCGTATTTCAGACTGAACCTTACTTAATTCTTCCACATTTTCTGTCACCATTTGAAAAATTTACCTATGAAAGCAGCTCGTGCACACTACTGAATTCAGCCCTAAGCCCGGTGCAGGTCTAAGAGCTGTCACGACCTGCTTTTTAGGAGGCCCGTGTACATGCAATTTATCCGGCACGTTGAAAACCGTCTTTCTGCAAAACTGGACTTGTAAAATATTTGCTCCTAAGGGAGGCTACTCTTCTTCCATTTATGCAGCCCTGGGTGCTGCAATTAAAAGCCTGAATATTTCTCAGTGAGGGGCTCGAACGCGGAAGGTGCTGCGGGGCCTCGGCAGAGGAGGGCATGGGACACGGAGGAGCTGCAGCAGTCCGTCCAGGGAGGACCTGCAGCGTTCGGGCCCTTACCGAACAGGCCGTGGGACTCCGCGCTCCCTGGCGGGAGGGAGAGCCTTTAGGGACCCGCAGGAGCAGGGCTTGTGCGTGCTCTCAAAAGGAGCTTTACAGGGGCTAGGATTGATAGGCTGCAGCCTGGTAATTCAGACAGCTCCGGTAGCGGGACGAGGGCTTAATTTCCCAGTTCTAAAGGCAAAGGTAGCTCTCAGCTGGCCCATCGGAAACAAGCAAACAAACTTTGGGGATGTTTGCGGAGCGGGGCCGGGACGCAGCTAAGGGGGGCAGCGCGGCGGCTGCCGCTTCCCAAGCGCGGGGACGGGCCGGGGCTCTGTGCCCGGCGCGGTGCCGCCCGCGCCGCGCGGTTCGCCCGGGCAGGCAGCGCGCTCCGCTCCGCTCCGCTCCCGCCAGAGGCGGCAAGTCGCGAGTGATGTGGCCCTCTGGTGGAAGCGCCCGCGCCGCACCGCACC
>PTEX01000040.1:462257-469757 GCA_003342815.1 Eudromia elegans
GGGCAGGGCGGCGAGGGCGAGGGGAAGGCGTGGGGCGGCGGCGGCGGCGGGCGGGCCGCGAGCCCCGGCGAGCGCGGCGCCAAACAAACTCACCTGCTGTTGTTGCAGATGCAGCAGTTCCACTGTGCTTACTTCAGTGCTCGTGTCACCACTTGATCTTCCATCTCTGCTGCCAGCATCTAATTGGCTGCTTAGAGTGCTCATTCCATTTTGATTCATTGAACTGTTGCTTATTGTCTCTGTCGCGGATTCCTGCATCATGACTTAATACCTAAAAGTGATTAAGAAGTATCAATTAGCGCACACGTTACACCTTCGCACTTCCATTATCAAGATGTCCCTCTCTGCCAATTACGGAGACAGCATCTTTAGAGGAAGGGAGAAGCCTCGCGGAGTCGTTTACCAAGAGGCGCAATGCAAATGCTGCTTTCCTACAGATACTAATCACTGAAATTATGGTTTCTATAAGCAAGCGCTGTGTGGTTACGTTTAACAGCCAAAATAACATACCATGCGTGCAGCATGGTCAATAGCATTTATGAACGGCTACATTTTAAAGTCTACCTATAAAACCAGTTTAAATGAAGGCACGATTTCACATGCTGCTCTATATTTCCTATTATCTAGCTTTGACAACCATGGATGACTATACAGCCTTATTTAAAATATTCACTATCTTGATTCTGTCAGAATTTTACAGCGTATCTTATGCAAGGCTGTTGTTTAATGATGCACAGCTAATCATACAAAATTAAAATTTTGTAAGGGTGTTACAAATCATATGGTATCAACCAATGATAAATAGTATAATGGGCTTCTCCCTTTTTGTGACTAAATAAAATTTTGCCTTGGAGGCATTTTAAGAAAAAGCTCCTGCCGCAAACACGTCAGATATTGCCTATTTTTTTAATCAAACGGCTGATATTCATTTATTTTTCTGACATTTAAAACATTTAATACTGTCCTTCCTGGGAAGTAATTAAGCTTATGCATGAGCAGCAATCAAACTGTTCACTTGAAGATGACTTAAAACTCAATTTTAACATAGGCAAATAAATGAAAGATATAAAATTAATTTTCCAGGCATGTATTAGATATGAAAGCTGGAAATAAAATCTATCAAGAATATCACTAATGATTGTGCTAAAAACAGCATAAATTATGCATATTACCTTCTCTACAGTAATAAATGTTTTATCATTTTCACTGCATAAATATACTGTACTTTCAGGATAGCAATGAGATGTCCTGCCAAGATCAGTTGAAATCTTTGCAGTAAATAAAGAACCAACGTGCCCTTACAAACCGGAATTGCAAGGTGCATTTTGTATCCGTAATACGGAAAGGTCAATTCCTCCCCTCCAAGCTGCCTAAATCCTAGGCTGCTCCGACGGTGGCACGACGCCCCTCACTCTCCCTCATCGCTCCACCTAACGGGCTGGAAGAGCCCCCACAACGCATCCCCTCGCGGAGACACCGCTTCAAAGACGCAGCTGAGGAGGGGGAGACGCACAAGCAAACGGAGCAACGGAACAGAGCCCGCTGCGTGCCTCAGTCATTCAACTTAGTTATTTGTTCCCCCTCACACAATATCCCCTCGTAACCAAACGCCGGGAAAAATCGTTACAACTTAAAACTCCGGCCGTGGGATATGAATCAAAATGCTGTATAAATGAGCAGCGACAAGGACCCGCAGAGATGAGGCACAGGTCAGGTGAAGCAAGTTAAGAAGGGAAAACGCGAGGTATTTAGAGATGCTCCGGTCAAATCTAAACAGGATGCAAAAAACCCAAACACGACCATAGTTAACATAAAGGAGGGCAGCTGTTATAGCGCAGTAAACAACAGCAGAAGCAGATGTGTTTATGAACAAACAGTCCTCGCTAAACACTCCCGTGAACATCAGCTAAGAAAAATAATAGACATGGAAAATGTGATACACACAGTGATGAATTTTACAAGACAAAAACAAAGCTAATACTCTTTTCTGAGATTAGGCAGCTAATAAGTATTCAAATTAGGCATAAATTTTACATGTACAATGTTTAAAATATTCAGGGAAAAGGGTCTGATTGCCCTTAGTAGTTATATGAAAATTCTAATGCGGGTATTCCACAACTGTGGGAGCAGGCATCCCTCGCAGATTTTTACAATATTTACTTTCAGTAGAAAAAGACATGTATATCGTAGTGGAAATCTATTTAAAACACTTCATCAACTGTATCGTTACAAGGATTTGGAAATTCAGGAAATTCAAACATTAATCCTCTTTGAGTCAAACAAAGATTTAACCAAGAGACAGGTTCATTTAAAAATTCTAATGTTAGACAATAACAGTGGTAAATTTAGCCAAGCACATTAGAAGGGCGGGGGGGTGTAAATGTTAGGTAACTAAAGCATTGGAAAGCACTCTGAAAATTAATAAATAAATAAATCAACCCCCGTGTTCTTATGCCTGACTCTTTCACTACAATTAGGAGAGAAGGGTTAAACATCTTCCAGTTCATATTAACCAAAGGGTTTTATGTCTTGTGGATTTTGTATCCTTGCAAAGCCCTAGAGTGTACTTCAGGCTCTGCATTTTAACTTAAAGTGTCTGTGAGCCAGCAGAGTCGGGTTTAACATAACATGACCAGGAATAGTCGCATTCTGGCAATCGGAACAACAAATCCGACCTAACGTCTACGTACGGACAGAACGAAAACTACAGAGCATTCATATTAGAAAGGGTAATTCGTTTGCCAGTTAGGTGGAAAATTTTCTGAAGTTTTCGTGTTTTATGAAGAAGAAAAAGTCAATAGAATTTTATGTTAAAAACAAAATGCTTTTCTAGTTGTAAAAGGGTATTTTAGAAAAGAGCATTCAAACTTCAGTTTGGATAAAGCTCGATGCTGGTTGTCCAAAGGCCCCTTCTCACTGCTGGTAGCTAAAAGAGAGTTGCTGGAGAAATAAAGAGCGCAGAATCTTTCTCTTCTCCCTTCTCTTCTCCCTCATGCATGCGTGTGTGTGAACGGCCTTACATGTATGCACAAAAACTGTCAACTCCTCACCCTCTTAAATTAAAGCACTGAAAATATCCGGAAGAGGATCATTACCAGTATCTATACAGCAGTAATTGCAGCTATTTGTGCCAAAATAACCTGTACCGCTAACATCTTACCAGGGTAACATAGTTGCTTTCTTGCTTTTACAACAGCTGGACAAGATAATAATCATAAAAAAGAATAAATAAATGCAAAGGAAATTAAGAGGACAAGGATCGCTGGACATCAAGCCTTGAAGTTCAATATTCCAGACAGGGCAAGGAGAGGAATAGATGTGGCTCTGTGTACACAGAGGCACCCTCACTCGCCCTCCCTAATCCCCCCTTTCCGCCCTGCTCGCAGTGGGTGCCGAGCGCGTGCACCGGGCACGCGCCTCTGCAAACACACGTGTGCACGCACATGCACACGCACATGCACACGCATGCACCCGCGGGGCTGCCCACGGTGGGAGAGCAGCTCTGCCCTCCTCACACGCTGCAAACAAAGCTGCTAAAGGGGAGAAACACCGGCTGCTCCCGGGAAGGGAGAGGGAAGCGCAGATTACTCCAGCGCGCGGCTGCGCTGCAGGTTGAATGCTTAATTCCGCCGGGGAACGCGGGCAAGTACCTGCATTGGGGGGAAAAAAAAAGGAAAAAAAAGGCAGGAAATAGCAGTCCTGTGAAGTTGGCTGCTGCAGTTTTACTTTGGTGCCCTGCAGTAAATGGGGAGCTCCGCGCGTGTGCGCGCGCACCCGCGAGCACACGTGTGCGAGCGTGTGTTTTAAAGCGGCAAGCCGCCGTACAGATACTTATTCTCTACACCACTTCCCTTTTGAAACATTAAACTGACACTGGAACTGACTGCACAAGATTGCATTTTCTCTTCCTAAACAACTTGAATTGAAAGGTTACTTAGTGTAACAATATTTACTTGCAGAATTGTGTTGTTACCAAGGGTATAATGGATGGTGGCTATGCAGGTTTACGCAAGAATGAGTGAAGCATGAGGCATTAGCCATGTGTTTGACATGTTTCAAATTGCTATAATCCAGCATTAAACACACCCAGCAATTCATGCCATTTCTTGCAGCCATAATCTTGAATAAAGCGTGCACAACCACTTATTATATAAATTAGTATATGACTCCCTGTTAGAGTCACAACAGTGCTTTTGTGTTTATTTTGCATCAAGATGTGGTCTTTTATTTGCACAAATAGCAGGATAGAGAGGCACGGCTCAATTAGGCCTCCTCACTTTATGACAGGGTGCACCGCACGCCAGCCTTGTTTGGGGTATTTTCCCCTCGGAGGAGCAGGGTCTGCCCAAGGCGGCGGTGGGAGACTCGGGGCGCGGGCGCTCGCCGCGACCAGGCCCGCTGCCCCGGCGAGGCCGGCGCTGCCGCTGCCACCAGGGGTCCGTCTTTCCGAGGGCGGCTCCTCTGGAAAACACCCGTCGGCCTTTTCACCTCCGCGAGGCCGGCGGCAATTCGGGACATGTCCCTCCAGTCCAGGGGGAGCTTTCGCAGAGCGGGAGCAGGAGGACACAACTCGTTGCCTCCTACCCAGTGGTGGCACCTCAGGGCGCTGCTGCGAACGAGACGTCGACCTGCTCCTCACTGCCCATCTTGTCCCTCCACAAACAGCACCGCCTGGGTACGCTCAGGTGGCCACACTCTAGAGACCAGCGGCCACCACAGGCACCCCATACGTTCAGGCACCGGGAGGACTGTGATCCCACCATCCAGACAAACCACGTGAAGCAAACACCTCCCTGCCAGCAACCCAACACTGAGGTGCCTCTTCACACTCACACACAGACTACATGTACGTGTAGCCCCTCAGCAACGTGGGCCACTGTTAGACCCTCCCCAGGATCGTCTCCTACCAACGTTCTCTCACCTCCAAAGACCTGGGCTAAGAGCCTGCCTTTGCAAACTTGACTATGATGTAGAAGCGGAGGTGAGGAGCTGGGCTTAAATAATGGTAACTTTTGTGCTCTACTGGAATTAATTCATCAGTGACACAAGGCACAATGCGGCTCAAGTCCTGCACTGGTATGTTAAAAAGTCTTTAATACTTAAGATTGCCTAATAAATCAAAATGCCAAATATGAAGGACGTAGCCGAATGTGTGAGAACAAAAAATCAGACAAGCTAAGACAGTATTTTTAAAGATTTTTTCACCTCAACTGAAACGTTTGGTCTTTCAAAGCTTGAGTTAAGCAGAGTTATAAATTACTTCACTACATATTTTTAAATATGCAAGTAAATTAATATGATTAAAACACTAATTAGGTCAACTGCTATTGAAATATTGTAAAGTAAAGTACCTATATTAATAGGTTTAATATACTACTATCTGCTCAGGTGAGTTTTCTTGGTGAAACTGTAAAGCACGCTCAAACACCTCTCAGGAAAGCTGAACTTCCAGTGGCGAGTTACAGTACGTATCACAGCACAGTCAGAAAGAACACAAAACACACATCACAGCTGCTCTAGGACGTCAAGTCAGCATCACTGATGGGAAAGAAAGAGAATTTTGCATGAGTAAATTAATCGTTTCATTAGTTAAAACACCCTAATGACAGATGATGACTGTTGTGATGAAGTAACAGTCCAGGATGGCAACAAAAGGCAGTGGCAGGCAGTACGTGGATCACAGCACAGAAGGGAATGCTACTGTAAGAGAATTCAGCATCTGTGACGAAACTTTTAAAGCGGGCATTCATACGGTGGGTCTCTAAAGGCTGTTTTCAGATATGTAGTTAAAGGAAACCTACAAATGGATTTTTACAAATTACAGGACACGCGATTTTTTTATCATGGGGAAGACGGAGCAACTCAGCTACGCACGCACAGTATAAGGGCAGAGTGGAGTTTTCCCGGAATATTCTCTCCTAACAGGTGCACTGAGCAAAGAGAAGGTTGAAAAAAATCAGAGGAATTTACCTGAAGTAAATCCAACCATAACTGAAAACACAGGATTGTCTAAGGCATCCGTCTCCACCCTGTGAGCCGCAATTCTTCCCGTGGCCATACACCAGGGCATGTTCCTCTACCCGATGTTTAAATGAACATCCTCCTCTCCGTTTCCCACAAACAACCCTCCTGAAGGCACAGGATCGTGTTCCATCTCAGACTAACTGCTACCCTGTGTTTCAACGCTGCATCCTCGCCTTTCCTGCCATCCCACTTCCTCAGGACTACGGCAGATATTAAGGCACAGAAATTTATCTGCTTTCTAAAATTCAGGAATATGTTGCCACACTCATCCACTTATTAAACAACACTTCACTTCCCCAAACAGCAAGTAAGGTCTGATTAATTTTCCAGCTATTATTTATATTCACTTGGCCAGGGAAAAAGAAAAACAGCTTTGCAAAAAGACCGGCGCTATCTCTATGAGCAGCCTGGGCAGTATCTTACATGCCCACCTCTTCCACAGGGCAGTGGCAAGAGGCCTCCTGCAGTGCGTTCCCTGCAGCCCCCCATGCCCGGGGAGCCCACTGCAGGGTGAGATGCTTAGGAGAGCCCCGACGGCTTGGAAACCAGCCCCCTTGGAAAGCAAACTCCTCTCACCCCCACCCTGCCTGCATTTATCTCCCTTCTCCTTCCCACCCCTAAAAAAAAAAAAAAAAAGAAAGAAAGAAAGAAAGAGAGAGAGAGAGAGAAAAGGGGCGCTTCTTATGGAGCCTGTTCGGCTTGCAAACTGCAAACCCAGGGCCAACTTTTTACACCAAAATTTCTTTGGTGAGGAACTTGCAGCAACCGTTCCTGATATTCCCCCTCCTCAGATCTGTGAGTGTTTCCTTCTGTCGTGACAGTGCTTTCCCCTCACCGTCAGTCTTTGTTTAACCCTCGTGCTTACTTTACTTCTCTCTCAGGCTCCTGCTCAAAGCTGCTCTTCAGTGTCCCTTGAGGGTTTTCTCTCTCTCCATAAACTAATTTTTTTTTTCCTTCACAGATCCTCTTTCTAGACATTTCAGCACTTTCTACTTCCAGGGTACTGTTTTTTGGGTGCCAAACGTGCCTTTAATGCTCCTCTTCATCGGATCCACCTCTTGCCTTCCCATTGGAAGGCCCACAGAAGAGGTGGTGCACCAAAAGAAATTTCTTTTACTGGGTTCAACTTACGGAGAGCTCAAATAAACCTCATAGAGGAGTAAAATGGAAAATCTGTATCTTTAAGCTGAGCCCACAAAGGGTTGCGTGCCAGCGCTCAAAGCTCTCGCCAGCATTCGACTGTGTCTGGAGCTTTCATTGACTACAAACGGCCCGATCGCAGATTTTCTTCTATATATGTAAGTGTTTGAAAGGGCGCAAGGCGGAACGATCGCCATTTCTGAATCTTCCTAGTTCTCCTCATTTAGATTTCCTACCTCAGATTACATCCTCTTGTCGACAAATCCACATTTACTGCTTCAAAATTACACTGGGCAAAATATAAATGGCAAATCTAAGGCACCAAGCAGATGCAAC